>PVKN010009565.1:0-23601 GCA_004027915.1 Capromys pilorides
GAGAATTCTTCATCGTTTTCACTTGGATTTTTCTTGCTTAGGGAGATCGTGCATTTATTTTCCTCCCTGATGTGGGATAGTCCAGTTTTTGCTGTCCCACTGGGGAAATGAATCATCACCTGTAGAAATTGAATGTCTGAGAAAAGCTCTGCCCCACCTCCCTGCTGTACTTTATAAAACTGGGCATGTAATAGCTTTGCGAATACTTGCAACTATTTTGTGGTTTAGTGTTGTGCTGTCCTGAAATGCCATTAAGCAAAGTCCAACATTCTGTCCAAATCAATTATCTAATTGAGAATTTATACAGCTTACTGAATGTACCTTAACATTTAGACACGTGAGTAGTAAATGTACACTGCCGGGGGCGTGGGATCCAGCGTGGTAAGTTCTTACAGTGGGGAGAGTTGCAGGAGGAGAACAAGGTTGGAGGGCAGTGGGTGCTGATCATCTCAGATCAGAAGAAAGCCCTGGGATCGCAGTGACCAAGCCTGAACAAGCTATGGGAAGAGCAGCAGGCCTGTTTTAACTGGGCTGCCTGGGGCAAGAGGTCCCAGGTGGGGAGAGCTTTCAGAAGATGAAGTCAGAGATTGGAAGAAGACTTGACTTCCAGACTAAAACATGAATATTTTATCCAATATGTGTTGGACCTTTGTCTCTTAGAAGTTTTCAGCCCAGGGGATTCACAAACAAAGGAATGCTTTAGATTAATCTGGCAGATTGTGGGTTTTGGGCATTGAAATTGTTCAAGGAATCCTGGCGAGATTACTCATTTCTATACAATAAATCTTAAGTGTCTTTTTATCTCACATGTTGTTTGGTTTATTTCAAAGTCAGTGTTGTAGCTGGCTTCTGCTACACCTATTTTGTAGGTAAGGACCTTGAAACCCCAAAATGTTAAGCAGACCTATTATTGGTGGCTTCATAAATGGCTATTATCCTTTTCTATTTATTTATTTTTTTCTCAACCTTGGGGATTGAACCCAAGGCCTTGGCACTGAGCTACATCCACAGCCTTTAAAAAATATATATTATTTTTTGAGACAGTTTCTCACTGAGTTACTAAATTGCCCAGGCTGGGCTTAGGCCTGTAATCCCCCTGCCGCATCCTCCTGGAGTGTTGGAATTACAGGTGTGAGTCCTCACACCTAATTGTACTGTCTATTCTAATTGCAGTGGACTTGTTCAATTTTTGTTACTATGAAAGCCAGAGTAAGTTGTTATATTAAAAATTGTTCCCTGTGTATGTAATCTCAGTTTGTTCAGCATACAACAGTTGAGTTTTACTAAGTAAAAGTGTGCTAGCACAATCAGAAGTTTTTAAAATGGGCATTTCAGGCTCTTCTATGTTTATTGTGTAAATGAAATTATCTTAGGAAAAGAAATTGCTCTCACTGATGCTTAGAGCTTCCCAGGAAAAGCAGGCATATGTATTAATACACATGCACGAAAACACTTCAAGGAGTCGTACTTTGGAGCTGACCTTGGCTGGTTTGCTTTGCCAGCTTTTGTGATTATCGGTTGCCTAACAGTTGGGATTCACCTACAGTTTGGAAGTGCTAGTTACCTATGTTTGCCTTCCTTAGCTCTCAGTGGTCCTGAGTGCCAGGCCAGAGGAGTGCTTTATCCCAGTGCTTCTTTGTTGAGGGCCTGTTGCACTTTGGGAGTCCTGGTAAACCTCCTCTATTGTGGGAATGCTCTGGGCCCTCACTGGGGAGCGGATTGCATCGCAGATAGGCTCTGTGCAAGGGTAGGCCTGATATCTGTGGGGTGATAATGAGAGCCAGGAGCCTGTGCAGGCGATGTCTTGGGCTCATGGGGGACTAATTAGCACTGCAAACTTCATTGTTATCGTGTGCTGTAGGCAGAGCTTCCTCCAAGCCTTTGCCAGGTCTGATTCTGGGCAAGGACATCCCAAGGCAGTTTATTTAGAGAGAGAGCAGCAGCTAAAATACGTCCTCGTTTGTTTCCCTGATTGAAATATGAAGGCGCGTTCACCCGAGCCCAATGAACAGAGCAAAGTTTGAATCCAGCAACTTTTCAAAACATATTTTACTTTGAAATGAATGGCAAAATGACATGAATAACCATGAGAATGTGTCTTCAGTGCTTTTCTAAGGTTTTTGCTGGAGCAACTCAGATGTTAGCTTATCAACTCCGCGCAGTCTTTATCCATGGCGCAAATCCTATTGCGCACTGTTTAAAGTTGTGCATCGCACACTGAGAAGCTGCGTGGGCCTTGGTAATGTTTCCCCACCTCTGCAGACAACCTTGGCCTGCGAACAAGAAGCTCCTCAGAGGTTTCTTAGCTTTATCTTCACTGCTGTTCTCCTCACCCCACTGCCTGCTCCCCCATCGAGAATAAAAGTGCTGTGTCCCAGTTCTAGAGAGGTTGCTACTTTTCGTGGGGCAATTATCAATTCACTGGTGGAGAAAGCTAAACAGAAAGCAAGAAACAGCCCTTCAGGACAGAGATGTTCTGAATCAGCAAACAGACATGAAAAGAGATCTTATCTTCACTATCTCTGGAGGCTTATCCTTATCCCATAGCAGCCAGAAAACTTTAGTAGCCTGGTCTTAACTCTTCTTCTCTGATAGTCCACCTTTAACCTGGCCTTCAAAGTATTTTTTGTAAAGCAAGAGTTTGGAAAAAGATAGGCTGGAGATCAACATTTTCCTCATGCTGCCTCCGAAGTTTTGTAATGAGCAATTTAAAAGGTATTATCAAGGCTGAGAAGCTTTGCCAAACTCTTAGTTTCTAGAAACTTTTGCTTTTAACTTGAAGGCCTCACTGAAATCCTGTCCTCTCCATTGTGCTTTCCCAGTCTTTCTCCTTCCCACCCCCACAAACAGAGAGCAGTCCCCCGTATAACTGTGTGGCTCTCTCTCTCTCTCTCTCTCCCTCTTTCTCTGTCTCTCTGTCTCTGTCTCTGTCTCTGTCTCTCTCTGTCGCTCTCTGTCTCTCTCTCTCTCTCATTGCTGTATATGCATAGGCCTTATTTCCCAATCAGACTTCAGAGTCCTGCCAGAAGCATTCTCCCAGTTTTTATGCCTAACATGCTTTGGGCCTGGTGGATGCTCAGTCAAGTTAGGAATAAATAAGTGAAACAGATTCTTTGGGTGTTTAATTCTAAGCATCACCAACCTCTTCCTCTTGTGTGTTGTCTCTGTCCCATTTACTTTCTTGGGTTTCTCGTTACCTCTGGGTCCCTTAGTAAATTAGTATTTTATCACTGCCAAATCCTTTCATTGTTTCCCTCTTTGTTTCTACTCCTGCCCTTGTTCTGGGCAAGAGAAAGCTCTCCATCCCACCGGATGGCCTGATAGGTAGGGTTGGGTTGAATGTTGAATGATGAAACGGTCTATTTGAAGTTTTACCCTTGTTATAGGTGTGACTTTGGGCAAGCCAGCCCATCCCTGCCTGCCTTTCTACCTTTGTATTCTGATAGGTGTGTGGCAAAGCGTCCATTCAATTCAGATCAATGAAATTACTGGGAAGCCCAGAGAGGGATTTAACATGTATATGATGGAGGGGTGGTGGTATTTCTATGGGTTGCAATTAGACCCTAAGGCATATGTTTTGTCTGGAATAGTTGGAGTGGTGACCCTTAAAATCCCGTGGAGTTGAACTTCTTTTAATATGCAGATGGCTGTGCTGAGCTTTTCAGAGAAGGGGAGGTTGGAGCTCAGGGAGGATATCTGTGGTGTGTGGAGTTGTGGGAAGTTTCAGGGCCTTTGATTTCTTAAACTGTATACTCCCCAGTTATAAAGATAGGAATGTCAGGAAGGAAGGAAGGCACAGTGCATTGCTGGAAAATTCTTGCCTGACAGCATGGTGGTCTGGTTCTCAGGAAGTCCTGGTATGTGGTACAGGGAACCCCGGTATGGGGGAACCCACAGTGCCTTCTGCATGCCAATGGGAGGAAGCTGAGTTTCTCTCACACATATGTTTTCTTCATTAAGATAGTCACATAATTGTGGAACCAGTCATCTGTGGCAGTGCAAAACTCCCTCCTGCAGCACAAAATGGAAATAGCTTGTGAGTTTTATCAGGTGTAATCCCTGATAAAACCTATTACTATCCTAGCAAGGTAATCTGTAGCTTCTCTCTCCCTGCTCCAATTTTCCTACCACCACCATAGCCACTCCTCGCCATCATCATTTTAGTACTTTGGAAAAGAAAGTGACAAGGATTCCTAGGGATACTAGAGGGAGAAGTTGAGTTGACCAGCACTAGAGTTTGATCCATAGCATGGTAATTTAGTAATAGCCTGTGCCTTCCCTGTTTACACCTCTTTGTAATTCATACTCCAGTTTCTTGAAAATGTGGAACAGTTTAATTATACGCATGAACTCTAACGGTGCCCTTGGAAACATGGAGAAAAAAATAAGAGGCTGAGACTACCAACGTCCATTGTAAGGTCCTCCTTTTGGATACACTGGGGTGATGGTAACCCAAGGTTCTTGAGCAGCCTTGATTTGACAAGGAGGTCAGTTGGTGAATTCTTTCACACATAGGGTTGGATAAGGTCTTTGAGATGCTAAAGAGGCAGTAGGCATGGATGGGGTCATGGATGGACAGATGGAAGGGACTTTTGAAATATTCCCATCCTGAGCCTTGAGGAAGCCAAGAGACCTCCAAAGAGAAGCAGTTTTCCCCAGGCTCCAGGTTAGTGGCTCTAAGACCAGAATTAGTCTTAGGACTTCTTTTTGAGTTGGAAGTCACTGAATATCATGGTCAAATTCTATCAGAGTCCAGATCCATGCCATTCATTAGCTGTGTGGCATATGATTAAACAATACTATTTCACAGATATTTATTGTATCTGTGAATCTGAAGGGTTTCCTTGTTAGGTTCCTATATAGCATGTCCCTATTCAAACATTCCCCTCATGGGCCTGTATTTTTTTTTTTTATTTCCCTTTTAACATTCTTTTTTTGTCTGAGAAATTTTAAAGTTTCATTTAACAAAAAGTAGAGAAGTATTTTTCTATGACTGTATGTGAGTAATTAAAGCATTGTCTGAGGTTTCCAGATGAAAGTGATAATATGTGCAGAAAATAGCATCATGGGCTAATTTATAATGTAAAAGTTGGAAAGTAGGGACGTCAGGCTGACTTCAGTATTAGTATCTTCTTTGTTCAAACTTGTGGCCTATTAACAGAACACCTATTGAAGTCAATTTCAAGATAAACTATAACAGGAATTAAGCAACTTCCTTTTATTCACTAAGGAATAAAAGGGCATATTAGCTTGCTTATATACATGAAAGAACATTCTAAGTTGTAGTCCCCTGAATTGACGTCAGCTTCCTAAATTTAAGATGCTGACAGAATGTGTTTATGTGTGTGTGTGTGTGTGTGTGTGTGTGTGTGTGTGTAGAGAGAGAGGAGGTAGAAGGAAACAAAAGTTATTTCCATTTGCTTTGTTAATCACAAGAAATAAATAATTACGTTTGACTCTCTAGTGAATTCAAGGCTGTAACACATCCCCAGTGCTTGCTCCCCTGTTGGTGTAGAAACCACTGGTACTGGCTCTCCTGGGCTTGGCTCGAGGCCCTGTTTTTAAGACCATTTGAAGGTCACTTTTTATAACTCACCATGTTTGCCCTTATTTGTTTATCAGAATAATCTACGTATTTATTTGTACTTTGTGGTGTTGGAGGTTGACTCCTGGGCTTTTCCATTGAGCCATAGCCTCAGCCTTATTCACTTTGTAGTTGGAGATAAGGTCTTGCTAAGTCACTACGTTTGCCAGTCCTGGCTCTAACTCATGATCTAACCACGTGCTCCTGTGTGTGGCACGCCCTACATTTTTGCCTATCTGGTAATGATTTCTTCATGCCAGCACACCTCAAACATGATTCCCCTGTAGTTTTTGCTTATGAACTTAGAGGATTGCATTAGTTGTCTACTATGGAATTTTGTCTTCTGCTTATTCATGGAATGCTGTTGAGCACTCACCATGGGCTGCTTGGAGGTCCCAGGGATGCAGGAATGTAGAAGAGCCAGAGTGCCTTTGTAGCTCTCCCATCACAGAGATCCAGGGAAAATGACAGTAGGCAGTGAGATAGGGAAGGACTGACAGGGTTTTAGGACTGCATTCCTACCCCATGGGAGAACCCTGAGCTGGGTGTCTGGGCTGCTGCCATCTAATTCCATCTCTGTCAGGAAACAGTAGGTAAGCAAAACCCGTAGGGCGTCTTAGAATGCAGCTTTTGAGGTTGACAGCAAAAGAGAAGTTTCTGTGTACCTCCAGTGCTGCCTCAGAATGTGAAATAATTACCATCACCAGTGGCGTTCAGCCATCTTGCTGGGATCGTTGATTTCTGTCAGAATGTGGGAAATACATTATTTACTCATTTTGGCTGGTATCCAAGGTGGGGTGCCCATTCCATGTGGCAGTCCCCAGGGGTGATGCCAACATTTCCTGGAGTGTGTGTTGGACTATCACTCTGATGAGCGCAAAGAGCCAAAGTGTTCTCGCCCAAGCCCTAGTTCTGTAGCTGGGCAGCTTCTCCCAGGGATTCGGAACTAGAGTGAGCCTGGCCGAGATTCCTGGCCTTCCCTGACCAAGTGGTCTCTTCTTTGGTTATTTATCTGGTGGCAGGACCACATCTTGACCCTGTTCTTTCTGGTCACTTCAGGTCCAGTGTAGATGGTGGAGAAAATAAGGCTGCAAACACATGGCTGTTTGTTGTGTGGGCGCACCGTTATGGTTTTTACACATGCCGTTACACTTCCTCGTCAGAGCAACAAACAGTAAATAACTTAGCTAGTAATGGCCTAGGTGGGTATTTCAAGCTTTTTTCATGACTCACATAGATCTGCTTTTTCTGTGATTGAGATTTACCTTTCATTGGCACTTCATGCAACTGGTTTTTCAGCGACCTGGAATTTTCTGAGAAGTTTTCATTGCATGTTGACTTATGAAAATGGGTCTTGATCAGGTCCATTTCAAGGGTTTTCCATTTTACTGGCTTTTTTTTTTTTTTTTTTTATTGGTAGTAAGAATTGAACTTAAGACCTTGTGCTTGCCAGTTAGGTACTATGCACATATATATTCCCTGGCCCTCTAGTGGCTTTTTAAAGGTTAACAATTGACCAAGCATCTGGGACAGAAAGTAGTGGAGAATAATTGTTGACTTCGTTAATATGTTTCAAACTTGTTTAGATTCTGCTTATGTGTCAAATTTCAATTTCTCTAGTAATCCTTCTTTGCATCTTAGATGATTTATATCATTTGTGGAAATCATTTAGAGTGTGTGTGTGTGTGTGTGTGTGTGTGTGTGTGTTTTAAAGCAAGTGGTCTTCGTAAAGACCCAGGCAGGCAGCTATATATCCCATTCACTCAAACATCTGGACAAGACAGAACAGTTCTCTTTGATGTTTGTTACAGATCTGGCACCCTCCGATGCTAACAACTGTTTTATTCTGATCTTAACATCATTTTTAAAGCATTCATTTTTTTTTCTACTTCCCAACCTAGTGTCACTCCACTGACTGGCACAGACAAGAGAAGTAGATGTCCACGCCCACAGACCCAGCCGCCATGCCCCACCCTGGGCCCTCACCAGGGCCTGGACCCTCCCCTGGACCAATTCTGGGACCGAGTCCAGGACCAGGACCATCCCCGGGCTCCGTCCACAGCATGATGGGGCCGAGTCCTGGCCCTCCCAGCGTCTCCCACGCGATGCCGACCATGGGCTCTGCCGACTTTCCACAGGAAGGCATGCACCAGCTGCATAAAGTAAGAGTTTACTCTCCCTTTTGATCTTGCTCTTTGAGTCGGGGATGACTCGAATTTCTGATAGCCTCATCTCTTTTTTTCTACTATTGCTAACAGAAGAATCAAGATAGATCTTTGTCTTATCTAGGATATTAAAAATGCACGTGTAGAAGCACTTGCATGGCTGCAGATGTACCTGTCGTGAAGATGTTAGTTCTTTAAAATACTAAGATAGAGCATGCATTTCTGGCAGTTTGAGTCTATGATGTGTAGGATGAAGGCATGGTGTCTTGATGAATGATTTTTTTAGTGAATGAGTCGTGTGTGTGTGTGTGTGTGTGTGTGTGTGTTCTTTTTTCCTTATCTGTGTTAAATAACCTACCCATCCAAGAATGAGCATATTGAAAATTATTCTTCCCTAAAAATGTTAACCTTTATTAAAAAAAAAATTAGATCCCTAAAAACAGAGACCCTTTCCAAATATATTTTAAATGCCTTATTGAAATTGAGACATTTATATGTGATCCTTAAAATGCACTTTGCTATCTCTCTGTAAAGTAGTTTTATTCTGGTTTTGGAAGAAGACTCATTTCGAGGAGCTCGAGTCCAGTTCTTTGTTTTCGGACTGAGATAATGATGCTTTTTTTTTCTTCTGGGATTTAGAGTTTTTTGGCACTGTGCCATTGATCCTCCTGGTATAATTTGGCATTATGTCCTCTTGGGGCATACAAAGAAGAGCCTTTGGCCTTTCAAGAAAATCAAAAATCCTTTGCAGCAATTTACTGGAGAAGTTAATAGTAGCCCAAGCAAACCTGTGAAGATATCACACCTTGCCTGGGGCTCATGAGCTGCGAGGTTTTATACTCCTAAGGACATCATAGGTGGGCTGCCTGCTGATATTCAGGGAATATTAGACTCTTCAGAGTAACAGAATCACTGGGAGATAGAAACACATTTATCATGAGAACATGGCTCAGGTAACAACTGAGGCTAAGTGCCACCATCTGTGGTCACTAAGCTGGAGACCCACCAAAGCTGGGGGTGTAGCTCCAGTTGGACAGGAGAGGGAATGGGGGAAAAGATTTATCTATGTATGCAGGCAGGATGGTTTGGACAAATGTACTGTGAGTTTCTGCTGGTCTGTGAAAAGGAGGAGATAATACTTAATTTGTTTTGTCTCCCTTCTTGCAATTATACTTTTTCTCTCCTTAATTTCTTATACATTTCTTTCTTTTTTTCTTCTTCCAATTTTATATGCATATATCTGGTAATATGAATAGCTACTTGGAAGACCACACTGTGTATTATAACGAACACTATGAAGTTCGTATTAAGTAAAATTCTTTATCACTTATAATTTTTTCTGCTTTAATTTTAATTTGTACTCTCTTTAAAAAAAAAAAAAAAAAAGGCTGGTGAACCAGAAGAGTCAGTGGTTGCAAATCCAGCAGGTCCCCTGACAGGAGCAACCAATATTCCAGCTAAAGCCCAGGAAGCATTAGGAAGCATTTTCTCTCCACCTTCGTGTTTTTTGTCTTATTAGGCCCCCTGTGACTGAGACGACACCCACCCAGCCTAGGCAGGGCTGTCCTCTTTGTCTACCAGATTAAATGTTAATCTCAACCAGAAACACCCTCAGAGAAAAACCCAGGAAAATTTAACTAGATCTCTGGGTGCGCTGCAGCCCAGGCTAGTTCACCTATAAAGTTATCCAGTCCAGTAGACAAGCCACGGAGGATACTGACTTCAGATGAAAAGATTACCACAGAAAAGAAAATCTTCTAATTGCGAAGTGTGGTAGGTCAGTGTTAAAGCAGGATGTCAGAGCCTACAAGTTAAGGTCCATTTTGTAAAATGCTGTGTTATTTTGTGATTTTCAAATCAAAAAACAGTATATGCTGATTTGGAAAAGTGGGACAAAGCTAAGACTGGTTAAGAAAGCAAAGCATTCTGGTTTTACCTAGGTAAAGAGCTCAGTATATGTGCATTTCACAGCTTCCTTTTCTCACGTTCAGTGAATACTGTATTGGCACAGGTATTCATACACAGGTGATTTTTTTTTTCTTTTCTTTTACCATACCAGAATCATATAATTTCGATTCATTACTCTCAACCTTCCTCTTTTCGTTTAATAATATGTCATGACTAGCCCCAAGTGCTCTCCCTCCTTTCTTTTTAAACCCTTTTTATGTCGTCAGGTATTTAGAACAGTTAAGCTTTCTGTTGTTCCATCTTGGGAGGATGGACTGACACATGATCGTCACCAAATTGTCTTGTGTTAATTTGGGAACTGTGTTCTAGAGCTACTGTGTTGCTTGTAAACCTTCGTCCTGATGCGCTACACAGCATTTCAGAAGGCTCTGAGGGTGTCTTAGCTCCCAAGGGAAATTTGAAGGAAATATTTAGCTAACCTTACTTCAGCATTGAAAAAGGAAGTGTGCAACAGAGGGTAGGGGCATGTTCTCGTTGGTATTTTTTTAAACTGGATGGTTTTCTCAGCTATTGTCTCTTCTGATACCTCTGGTTCTGTGACCTGCCATCTACATTGTGCTTTCTCATATTCTGAGCCCCCTTTGTTGCGCTGTTTGGATGGTGCCACTCTTCTTCGGTGAGCTTGGTGATTTTTGCCATCCTGCTATCCCTGCCCTGCAGCTCCACAGCCGCTCTTGGCGTGAGGCCCTGGATGAGCCTGCACCGCTCACACCTGCTGACCAGATGCTGTCCCTTTCTCACATTCTTTTTATAGGCAGCTTCGTTCCTTGCCTCGCTCCTCCTCTTCTCGCTAAGGCTCAGCATTTTGCTTTTCAACATTACTGGAAATAAATAAACAAATGGCCTAAATGCATCTGCTGCGATGCTTTGATTTCCTCTCTATTATTACTATTTAACAGCCTCAGTGACACCCTTTATACTAGATTCTTCCCATTTTTCTTTCTGAACATCCTCTTTATGGTAAATTTTTTCTCTTTTCAAGTGCATGCTTTTGACTCTGCAGAAATTAACTTTCTTTTCTCCAAAACTGCAAACACTCATACTTTCTTGCTTGAAGTCATTTGGTTTCTATAAACTCCTGGAAATATTCCTTGCAGGCTGTTTTGAAAATTGCTATTGCAGTTTGGGGGAGGAATAGACTTTTCCTTTTCCAAAGACATGCTCCGTCGCTCACCTCTGGCTTGGATTACTGTCAGTTCAATAGGTATTTGTTGTATGTCTGTCATACCCTAGGATAGGCCTCAGGTCCTGGCCCTGGCCCTGCGTTTGCTATTTATTTCTAAAGTCTGCCTTTAACTGTTTCAGGCCTTCCTTCCTGTAGAGCATAGTGCGCTCTGTTTCACACTTGCCTTTTCCTTGTTCACTCTCCTTCGCTTCCCTGCCCTGTCTGTTTCTCTCCTCCCAACTGCCATGGAATCTTCTGGTTTCAACTTTTTAACTTTCCGTCATTCCTTTCTCTCCAGTGCGGGAAAAAAGTTTGTCAAAAAGGTGTCTCAGGCATCTCTGAGAGCCTCCCTTCACACGTTGGACCAACTTCTTCTTGTAGCAGGTCTCATGACAACATAAAAGGGTATGGAAGACTAGTTTTGTATTTGTTTACCTCATGAATAGGACCTTGCTTTTATGGGCAGTTTTGTGACATAACTGAAGAGATTTCAACAGTTTTTAAAACCTTAACTTTTGACTTATAAATAGTTTTGCTTATTCTATTTTTCCTTCATTTTTTATATAAAGAGGAAAAAATAATACTTCAAAACAAGATAATAGGAGGGTAACAATGGTTAACACATTGCATATTGTTGTCTTTAAATTAGTTCCTCAAGGCAGATGTGGAGGTGCATACCTGTTATCCCAGCACTTGGGAGGCGGAGACAGGAGGACTGTTGTAAGTTTGAAACCAGCCTGGGCTGCAAAGTGAGCTCAAGGCCAGCCAAAACTGCATAGCAAAACCCTGTCTCAACAAAAGACAAAAATAAAATAAATAGCTACTCAGGGTACAAGATATAGACATGTAATTGTCCAAAAGATGTTAGCACAAAGCTTTCTTCTCAATAACTAAGAGAAATTAGCAGTATAACTATCTTAACTATCATATATATATATAAAATATGTAATATATGTCATATATAATATTTATTTATTTATGTTTGTTTATTTATTTATGTTTGCTCTTCTCTTTTCTCCTTTTCCACATCCCAGCCTCTCTCTTCCTTTGAATGGTTTCTTTCCATTTTACAACATCTGTTGTACACTTTCGTCTATCCTATCTGTATAATATTTTCCACATTCCCACCTTCTAGGTGTAAAAAATGGGACTCGAGAGTGGGTAAGAAACGACTGTGCTTCTGAAGGCTCCGGAGGGGTCTTATGCTGTACCTTAGAGAGATGTCTGATTGATGCCATTTAACTGTTTCAGCCCATTGATGGGATGCATGACAAGGGGATTGTGGAAGACATCCACTGTGGAGCCATGAAGGGCACCGCCATGCGCCCCCCTCTCCCAGGAATGGGTCCTCCCCAGAGTCCAATGGATCAACACAGCCAAGGTTTGTGATTCCATACCACGGTGTTTAGCGTTTTCCTGTTGGATATTTTAAGCGTGACTTCTGAAGAAAGCCTGAGGAAGGTTAAGTTGAGCAGGTTTCTTTTTCTCGTGTAAACCTGTGCCCTCTCCTTATCAACATACAAGTTCATGACTTACATGGCCAATTCTATTACCAAAGTTCTGATGATTTACCAGTCACCTGGTGTTCAGACATGCTACAAAATGTTTTATGTATTTTATCCAGAATCTTTACCATCATCATTTAAATTAAATAATGTTACCCCCATTTTATAGATGGAGTAGCTAAAGCTCAGAGCATTTGCTTTGTTTCTCTAAGTTTACACATACAGTAAATGACAAGGCCAGAAAGAGAATCCAGATGTGCCTGCCAACACAGCACAGATAGGAATGTAAAGCAAACCGCCTGTGGCATGGAGCTGCACAGTCATTGTGGAAAACACCGGGTGTCCATGGCAGGGAAATTACCTGCCACTGTTGATGAGTGGCTGTAGTAGTCTCCTAGGGCTGCCATAGCAACCACAAAGCGAGTGACTTCAAATAACCTCAATTCATTCTCTCCAAGTTGTGGAGGCTGGAAGTTCAACATCCAGATACTACCAGAACCATACTTTTCTCTAGTCCTTCCTTGCTTTCTAGCTCTGGGCGGTGGTCAGGAATCCTTGACATTCCTGGGCTAGTAGGTAAATCGCTCCAGGCTCTGCCTCTGGTCACCTGACCTTTCTACTGCGTGTCTGTCTCTGTGCCTAGGTTTCCCTTTTTTTTTTAATAAGGACACCACCATTCCTTAGATAAAGGCTTTTCCCAGTTCCAGTATGCCTTCATCTTAACTTGATTATATCTGTATATACCCTGTGTCCAAATAAGGTCACAATCTCAGGTATGAGGAGGGGAGTGGGGGACATTAACATATTTTGGGGTGCACAGTTCAACTCACAGTAATGGACATATTGATGTAGGACATATTTTTGTATTTCTTTTTACCTTGGTGTCCTAGAGGTCATCATTCGTATTATTGGTGAAGGTGTTAAGATACTATAAAGCCTTTTAAATATGTCCTGGCCTGACTTCATTGTGTGGTTATTTCAGCGTGTGAGGGGCATATTAATCTAGCACTAATTGATGTTGATTTCAATTTTGATAAGTGAATGAACTAACCCAAGAATTAAAGTTCTGGTATTGCTATATATACCTCTGTGTATTTGTGTGTGTGTGTGTGTGTGTGTGTGTGTGTGTGTGAATTTTTTCTATATCCACAATGAGGTCCACTAGATGGAAGACATTAGGAGGATTTAGAGAAATGTATTCACAGTTACTTTCTTTTTGAAATATAAATAAGCCAGTCATGGAGGCTCATGTCGGAGTACCTCTCCATTAATAGACATCCAGGCTTTTGGATACTCCAGGCTCTGATGAGAATATTGACGGCAGGAGGCCTAATCACTGGAGATAACTCATAAAATCCTGCCCATGTCAGAAAAGCTATCTCCAGTGCAGGAAGACAAAGTTGGACTCATTCTGAGTTAGGAATGGATTAAGATGACACTTCTGGAGTTATCTTAGATTTTAAGGGGATGGGTGTGTCTAGAGAACTAGCATAGATTTCACTATTCCTGGAAGATATAGATGAGTTATATGTAGTGATTCGTAATGCCAGGTGCTTTCCTGTTTTTGCTGCTAGCAATACTGTACCTGAGATAGGTGACTGTCAGAAACACCCAAAATGAAGAAACATCGTAAGTGTATAAATCATAAGTGAGAGCCCTTCTGCCTTTACTCTCCTTTAGAATTTCTGCTATGGCTTGACTCCTCACGCTCACTTAAGAACAATGTCTTACTTATCTTGACATCTTGGCAAGCTATCCAGCAAATAGCTCAGTAAATACTTAATAATTTCATTCAATTAGGTATGGAGGTAAACCCCTGTATTCAAAAGTTAATAATTTAAAACAGATCTCAGTTTTTATATAAGTTCTGTAAGTTATAATTACTTAGAAATTCAAGTCTGCATTCAATGGAGTTCATCTTAACCTGTAATAATATTCTGTATAAAATAGTAAAGTGCATTGCAGGCTGGTGAATTCGTTATTTAAAATTATATTTTTGAGTAGAGGAGACCTGATATAATGCATTTCTATTCTTGTAATGGTTTAAAAAGAATTTAGGCTTGGTAATAGCATATACCTTTAAAAACCCTATTGTAGAAAGTCATTTATAAACACACAGGTACAGAGAGGTGTGTGTTGAGCACAAGCTGTTAGCTGCTACTACTGAGCAACCTGTTCGGTTATTTTAGGGTCCTGACCAAGCAGCAAAACTATTTCCCTCAGTAAATAACAAAGAGTGTACCTTATGGTCCAAATGATAGCATTGTTTGTTTTCATTGCATAGGACAGAGAATTCATAAGCAAGGATATTATAGTGTGTGTGTATGTGTGTGTGTGTGTGTGTGTGTATTAGAAAAGTTAATATAAAATTGGCATTTATGTCTTTGAGCTTATTAATAGGAAGGATATTACTAGATTCTTCCAAGGCAAGATGAAATTGAGGAGATAATGAACCTTGAAAATCAGAGAAGAAAACCTGGCCCCTTTCCACTACTTGTGAATGGGCACATCAAACGGGATATCAGAAAGGAGTTGAGTTTACACCAATGTTGTCCTCCTCAAGCGGATGTATATTCACTTTTAGGAAACTTCCTCATTCAGTTTTCTCAACTAAGGATAATGACCAAAATATGTTAGGTTGCATCATTGGATTCTGGTTTTGCTCATGTCTTATGGAATTCTACTCATGTAGAGGAAAGACTTCTCTGTAGCTGAGACACTGTCACATTTTTAATGTCACACTGTGACAGAATGATTCTATTAACATCCACTGTAAATCCTGGGAAGTAGTTCTTCCCACCCCCAATTTCTTCTTAGCAAACTTGAGGTAAAATTTTGCTGTATTGATTAATTCTATAAAATGATTTTTATTCCATGCTCAGTTGTCTTCTTACTTAATTTGAGGTGAGAACCCTGGCACTGGTTTTCCAATGACCAGGTTTTCTTTTCAGAGCCTGAGGCCTGTGCTTAATGGAACTCTGTGATGTTAACAACACTGTCTCACTATTTACCATGTCTCACCCTCACGGTGGTGCCTTTCTCAAAGTTGGAAAGAATGGCTGAATAAGGAGTGTGAGGCTGTTGAGTTTAAAGCACATGGCCAAATTGATTCATTACATCAGGCATAGGCATCCCCTGACATAGGAAATGGGAACAGCAAGAAAGAAGGAGGTGCACAACTCATTTAAATCCTTGAATGTGTCCTTTCTATTATTAAAATGAGCATTTCTGTGGTTGAGAGTTTTAACTTCTTTGGATTTAGGGCTGGCTAGAAAGGTGTCATGGTGCACAAACTACCCTTTTGTAGCGGTATTATAATTATGGGATAAACAAAAATGTAAGAAGGAAGAATTTTGAGGTCAAAAGTTAAGAATATGGGGCTGAAGCAATAGCTCGGTGGTTTAATAAGTGCCTGCCTGTCAAGCACAGGGTCCTGAGTTTGATCCCCAGTACTGCATGCTATGACAGCCCCAGAATCCCAGGCATGCTGCGTCATCCCTCAAATGGGATGTGGTGGTACATGCCTGCAATCCTAGCACTGAGGAGGCTGAGACAGGAGTATCACTATGAGTCTGAGCTTCATAGTGAGACTATCAAATAAATAAAGATTAAAAGAAAGCTAAAACTATGTTGTCAGTATCCTCTAAATCACCATTACTCCAATGTGCCAGAATTTGAATGTCTTCTAGTCTTATAGGCTGATTGCCGGGGGGGATTTTCTTGATTAACTTACATAACCAACTAGAATCCCAGTTGCTGGATGGTTTTTATGCTCTCTCAGGGAGTCGGGATTTGGGAAGTGAGGCAAGCAGTCATTTCTTTTCTCTGCAGGAAGAGGTTCCCCCAAGTGGAGTTCTGTTGGGCAAACCCATTTCTGTCTCAGGCCATTGTGCTAAATTTGCTCCCTTCCCCAAATGACAGCTGGAGATAACAGTGACTCTGTGTTTCAGCTTTGAGATCTACTAGCCAGCCTCAGGTTTTGTTTCCTGACTTTGAGTGCAGCCGTTACCCACAGTGTCTGGCCTTTAGGTGTAAGACGACCACCAACCATTTGCCGTTTGCCCCTCCAGTGGCCCCTGATACCCTGCCCTGGGACTAGTCTGAGGTGAGAGGCCCTGTGTGTGTAAAATACTTAATGGCCTTCGAGGATTCAGTATGACAAAATACATTTACATAATTGCCCATCAATCATGTTTTTGTTTTGAAAGTTTAGTATTTTAGGTATGCTAGTTTAAATAAACTATGTTACTAAATTTAACTTTACCCAATTCTTTTGTGTGTATGTGTGTGTGGCTGCTAGAAAAATTAAATTTACATATGTAAGATAGGACACATTAAATTTTTGGTCTAGATGTACTTGTGAAAGTCTATATGATGTTAATTTCCTTCACACAGTGTGGAATGCCTCTTTTGCAAGGTGGTCTTGGGCAGCCTGTGATCTCCTTGTGTCTTGTTTTAGGCTATTTGTCCCCACACCCGTCTCCTTTGGGAGCTCCAGAACACGTCTCCAGCCCTCTATCTGGAGGAGGCCCAACGCCACCCCAGATGCCACCCAGCCAGCCCGGGCCTCTTATCCCAGGTGATCCACAGACCATGAACCAGGCCAACAGAGGCCCCTCACCATTCAGTCCTGTCCAACTGCATCAGCTACGGGCCCAGATTTTAGCTTACAAGATGCTGGCCCGGGGGCAGCCCCTCCCTGAAACACTGCAGCTTGCAGTCCAGGGGAAAAGAACATTGCCCGGCATGCAGCAGCAGCAACAACAGCAACAACAACAGCAGCAGCAACAGCAGCAGCAGCAGCAGCAGCCGACCCCACAACCTCAGTCACAACCACAACCACAGCAGCAGCAGCAGCAGCAGCAGCAGCAGCCAGCGCTTGTTAACTACAACAGACCACCTGGTAGGTGACCCGCAACCAAATGTGGAGTGCTGTGCTCCAGCTTGACTAAGGACGGCTGTCCAGATCCATAGTGGCAGGGGTCGGGGGTGCAGATGAGCTTTGGACTGCCTTAGGCGTCTGCTGTACTTCACTAGCCCCTTTTTCTTGCTGTCCTTAGCTTGTCCAAAGCCTCTCCCTCCTGCTGGTCTAAGCCACTGAAACTCGTACAAGCTATGGACCTAGGAAAACAGCACACTCGCCCACAATTGTTCATTCTCTTTCAAAAGGCCCAAGCTTTCTTTCAAGTTCATCCACACACACACACCTTTTAGGTTAGTGGGAACCCTTATATCACTGGATTCCATTATCACAACCCCCTACTCAGATGGAACCCACCTCAGCCATTTGTAGTTGTCATTGATTTCTTCTCTGTTTCATTGAAACGTGTTTCAGTCATCCTACATGAAGTGGACTGATAGTAAGATGAGTCTCAAGTAGAACATCAGAAACAAGAGAGAATGAAGAAGAAATTGGGTTCAGGAATATGGGGGAGGGGGTCATAGTTGCTGGGAGTCCCTATTACTGCAGCCAAGCTTCGAAGGTGACCGGAGTTTCCTGACTGTTGAAGCTACTAAGATCTTATTTTTACCATTCGGAAAGAGGACACAAAGCCATTGTAAGAGGCGAAGATAAAGTAGATTACCCAGGTATGATGATTGTTGAAATCACAGTCTTTCCTTGGCATCAGAGGATAATTAGTTCTAGGACCCCTAATAGATCCCAAGCTCCACCATGCTCGAGTTCCTTAGCTAAAGGGATATAACTGTGCACATCTTCCTATGTACTTTATGTACTTCCTATGTACTTTATTTTTTTTTCAAAGTAAGATACCTTTAAATTTTTTTAAATTTGTTTATTTATTTGTTTGTTCATTTGTGTTATCACTGGCTCAGCCTGCCCTGGTGGTGGGGCTGGTGCAGCATGTGGTGGCGGGGATCGAACCGCAGTCCCTGCAGTTGCCTGAGCTTTCCCAAGCAGGTGCTTTAAACCACTGAACCATCTCACCGGCCCCGTTCCTATGTACTTTAAATCATCTCTAGATTACTTGTAATGCCTAATACACATGAAAGCTATATGGATGGTTGTCTTGTTTAGGGAATAATGACACAAAAGGTCTCTGTACACGTTCAGTACAAAAGCAGTATTTTAGATATTTTTTATGCATGCTTAGTTGAATTCATGTGGAACAAAAAATATGGAAGCATAGCTATGCTAGTATCATCTTGATTATCACTATTGTAAGAGGCTTTATATGATAGAAAAATCAGTAAAATTTGTTTATTGCTTCCACATGTAGTATTTCTTAGGGCCCCTGGGATGAACTGAGAAGCTACGGTCTTATTTAACAGAGGCAGTATAATTCTTTGAGTACCCTTCTGGTGAGCTGGCTTGATTCTGGTGATAGAATTCAAAGGCACAAGTGGCTACAGTTTGCTCCATGAAGTTGTTGCCTCTAGGACAGTTTTGGTTAAGAACTGGATAAGCAGAGAATTATGGTTCATCTCTGATGAGAGCGTTGGATAATAGGGAGTATTATCCTCCTGAGATATTGACATTTCCTGTACTCTAAGTGGTTTTCATTCCTTTGGGTCAGCCCTGACATGCCGGCCACCAAGAACAAGTACCTTGAAATATTGGTGCTTTTTCTAGAGTGAGAAAAAATATCAGATCAGTATTTAAAAAGAATTTCTCACATTTTAGTTTGTTTCAAGCTTCAAGAGTTGCCCTACCCAGGAGACAGTCTTTTCTTGTTGTTTGTAGATGTGGCATCAAGAATTGGTATCTTGGGAGCTGGGGGTGTAGCACAGCAATAAGGAATACTTCAACGGCGGGCTGAGCAAGCACCAGGCACTGGGGTCGCATTCCCCTCTACATACACACACACACACACACACACACACACACACACACACACACACACACAAATGGGTGTTCTAGTCTGTTCAGTGTACTGTAACAATACATGGTAATTGAAACAGCTTAAAAGCAACAGAAACAGGGCCTGAGAGAAAGCTGAAATAGCATAAGCGCCTGCCCAGCAAGCACAGGGTCCTGAGTTCAATCTCTGGTAATAATAATAAAAAAAAAAGTATGTCATTCATAGTTCTCAGGAACTACGATTTCCAAAGTCAAGGCGCTGACACATCTGGTGTGTGGTGAGGGCCTGACTTCTGGTTCGTAAACTATGCATTCACATGATACATAAGGTGGAGGGTCTTTAGGGGGCTTATTTTGTAGGAACACTAATCATGTCCAGGAGGGCTCCTTTCCCAGGCCCTTGTTACCTTTCAAAGCCACGCGTCCTAACACCATCTCCTTAAGGGTTAGGATTTTCACCTACAAATGGGAGAGGGCATAAAACTTGCACCATCACAATGGAACATTAAAGAGCAAAAACTATCATTTGTCAACTGGATTTCAATTTAAGAGCCGCAGAAGGGTTAAGCATTAAGATCTAGAAAGGTCATATAAGAAAACAACACATGAAATGTCCATAAGGGCCCACAATGGACTTTAGAGCTATGAAATTTCAGCTCAGGAGAATGTGTCCAGATGGAAAAAGTATCACTGTGTGTACATGCGAGTGCCTTGTGCTTGCGGAGTGCTGCTGGCCTGCTCTGCCACATTCTCACCCAGAGGCACTGAGCATGTCAAACCCCAGCAGGCAAAGCTGCCAGCTCGTGGTTGTGACCATTTTCTCATATGGAATCCTCCAGAATGCAAGAAGTGTGCTCCTGTGTGTGAAGAGCAGCTCTGATCTCTCTGTGTTCAGTCATTTTCACTTTTTCTCCGAACACAGCATCTGCAGAATGCATTAGTTACCTTTATACTCTGCATCTCAGTGTTTAGTAGTGTTAGTTAAAAGGGTTTTCAGGGCCAGCAAGATAGCTCAGCGGTCTACAGCGCTTGCTTAGGCAAGTGTAGGCAAGTGCAGGCAAGCGCAGGGATCACAGTTTGATTCCCGGCACCACATGCCATTCTAGCCCTGCTTCCAAGGTGGGCTGAGCTGGTCATCAGAAAAAACAGGGGGTTTCCAAAAAATTCTAGCTGGTCACAACCAGATAGATAATGTTTGATGGAGAGAAGAGAATAAACCCTGAACCTGCCAAAAGGTAGCTGTCTAGGTCGTTGTCACTTCAGCACGACCTACTGTAATGCAACATTACCTGGAGGGCCCCTGCATCACAGGTCTATGCAAGCACTAGTATTTGTTTGTTTTTTTTAACTTCTAGACTTAGAAGGGAGAATTTCTAAAATGTTGTTTAAGAAGATAAGGAGGTAATTTACTTGTCTGAGAAACCTGTGCATTGAAGGTTAACATGGAATTAAATGAAATAGTGAGTTTTAAAGTTTGCAGGGGCCTGGGATGTAGCTCAGTGGCCCAGCACCTGTTCGGCAAGCATGGGATCCTGAGTTCGGTTCCTAGTACCTCCCACAAAATAAAACAATAGTATGAAAGTTACAGTTTCAATTTAATGTAAGTCATAGTTGAAAAGATTTCATTTTATTACCCACTGCTTGGTCTTTTTATTTCTTATAGTTGACCCTCATTAAACACGAAAGTATTTCAGCAGATAGGGTTCTGTGGCAGAGCAGACCAGGAGGCCGTGGGTGAAAGAGGAGAGAGGGATACTTCCTTCAAATAGGGTGACATTCCAGCAGCACTGCAGAAGTTGTCCACAAATTTTATAGGGAAGATATAACCTTACTTGAGGAAGTCTTTTTTTAGATAGGCATTTAAACAAAAGTAAAACAATATTTTAAAAAGTTAATATCAAACTTTATTACCTCTCTTGTGAAAACACAGTCAGTATAACTTCTTATAAACATCCATGTGAATATTTCAGGAGAAAATAAAGCTTAGTATGTTCATAGGTCTAGTGATTGTTTCTTCTCTGTTTTTCTTTTGCCCCACTGTCTAGTGTTATCCATGGGTGGGAGAAAGCTCTGGGCTGGGGCGGCCTGCCTCACACCTGCTTCAGGTGGTAGTCTCCAAAAGTGATGTGGTGCTGGCTGCCACCCGAGGATTTGGCGAGGTCAAGGCATTGTACACAGAGCAGCTAACATCATTCCGGGAATTTCCCTGGAGTAATGGTGGTCACCTTGCAGTGGAATGCATCCTCCGTGTCATGAGCACCACTCCAATCTAGCCCATCTTTTTCCTTTTGTTTTGATTCACATTTTCTGTTGGAAATTAAAGTAAAATAAAAATAGGAGTAGAACAAGTTCTGGTTTAGGAAAGGCGCGGGTTGGACCTTATGGTAGAAAAAGAAAGTTCTTTTGCTCATTGTTTTTTTAGTGTTTAACCTAATACTAGATTTGTTTTGTATCGGAAATGTCTCAGTCTGACTGATTTAAATACTCTATGGTGACTTTTTCTGACCCGTGGAAACCACTTCCATTCCTGTTTAATGTAGACAACAGTTATTTGGCTAAGGGCCCCATGCGCCAAGTGACAGCTCCATGCTGCAGTTCTATGCATGGGAGACTTAGGGATTTTAATGTTTGTTGACTTCTTTCTTCAAATCAGGCATGAAGAGATGAGCCACATACAGACATCTTAGAAGTGTGGGGGCCGCCTGCTGGAGGACCAGGCCAGGCTTCCACCTAGTCCACTGAGGCGAGGGCTGAAGGGGGAGCAGACAGCATTTTGTACCTCTGACAGCTAAGCCCAAATTGTTTATATTGGTGAGGACCAACAGATAAGCTAATAGGGGATTGGTCTTCCACTGAGGATGTCGGTGACAGGCCCTCAGTTACAGAGCTCTGGAGTAGAGGAGGTGATTTCTGTAGATAGAGAGCAAGGCCAGTCGGGCAGATAAACTCTGCAAACTGCCTGAGGGGTGGGCCCAAAACCTATGAATAGGCGGTTCCATTCTGGGCATGTCTAATTGTAGCAAGCTGCGTTTGGTTCTCTAACCTCTTGTAAGTAGAAGTATTTATACAGTCTGTTGGAGGGAAAAGAAAATTGGCCCACGTGGTAAATGAATCTGTGGTGTTTAGTTAGGAAATGGGTTTTGCTTATAAGTAGCTCTGATGCCAGACAAACACTTATCTGAGTATTAGTGCTGTTTGTTTTAAGCTGTAAAGACATTTTGAAATTCGTTACAAAAAATAACAGTCCCAAAGTTTTCTAAAATTTCTTTCTTTTCTTTTTTGTTTTTTCTTTCGTTCTTTCTTTCTTTTTCTTCTTGGCCATGGAAATTTTGTGTAAAGCTGAGGATGGTAATTAAGTTAGGCTTTGTGTTGCCCTGTTCCTGGTGGCAGCAAATGCAAGAGCTGAGAGTGGAATGTCTAGATACATCAGATCCTTGGGTCCTCAAAACTACCTGTAAGATGGGCATTATTGCTTCTCCTTCCTGCCAATGAGGAAACTGAGTCACACAGTACTTAATGAACTTGTTCAGGCTCACCCAACTAGTAGGTGACATAACTCGGATGAAAGTTTATAACTTCTTATGGAAAGATAGAAGAATACAAGTGTTTAGTGCACAGAAAATTATGATACTTTTAAATCAGAGATTTTAACATGGAAGCCCATATTTGGGTCTTTGTTCTTTGGGATTAGAGGTGAAAGTACTAAGTCAGAATGTCATTGTATTTAGTGATTGAAGAAAGATAACCATGTATGGATCAGATCTAGTTTGGAAAAGTGGCAGGACTAAAAGTGGCAGAATGACAGATGTACTCTGGATATCATTCTTTGATTAAATATGCTTTTAAAAACAATGGCTTGAATGTATCTTAAGGAGTCTGCCAGGGCTTCTTGGTAGTATGTACAGACAGTAAAGCTAAAGGATGTACCCAGAATGCATGAACTTTGGAACATTGGGGCCATATTTAAATTCTTCAAACTTTGAACACATGAGAAAACATTCTGAAAACTGAATTTAACATAATTATTATGATGTTATCTTAAGACCTAAGTTTTCTTATTTACAAAGTAGTAGTGTATAGAGGATCAAAATGTATTAAATGTGTTACTTAACATGCTTAGACTCAAGCTTCCAATATATTTAATTCTACTAGCTTCTTGAGCTTATTAGAGATTCGTAGGATCACAGAGAATTAAAATAAAGGTTAGAAATCTATATCTCTTCTCATTTGAGTGGATCAGAGCTAAAGCAACCCAAATGAAAAATATATCCTATTTTAAAGTTCTTTGGGGAAACGTATTCTAAAACTTCCTTCCGTAACTCATACCAGTGCTTAACAACCCTGAGATTTAATGTTTAGGAATTCTTTTCTCATATGTGGATGAAGGCAACTCT
>PVKN010009566.1:0-23601 GCA_004027915.1 Capromys pilorides
GGAACAAACCTTTCTTATTCTGCTAGTTTATACTGAAATTTCAATATAAAGCCATCAGAGGAAATCCTATGTTTTAATGACTCATAGTACGTTGGTAGATGCCATATCAGAGTTCGTGAAAGATGATTATTTTTAAAATATATGCAAAGCTAAATCTCTCAGGATTTCCCAGATATACAAACTTCACAGAAGAGTTGAGCATTTAACTGGCAATTCCTTATGAAAAGAAGAGGAGAAGTGAGCTAACAAAAATTAGTTGTTTTTACCTGGGAGGTTGCAGCATGTCTTGGCACAGGAGCTAGGGAAATGTGAGATGTGGGTAAGCTGAACAACTTTGACTTTACATGATGTGCCATCTGGTACTTGAGTTTGGGGCTCAGTATGAGCCCCAAGTGATACTTGAGATAGGCTTAAAGCAGACCTTTGAAGTCACTTGCTTGGTAACACATCACAGCAAGCAGGCCTGTCTGCAGCACTGCCTGTGTCTCTGCCACATACCCGGAAGGCCACAGAACTACGGAGGAATCCTGCCAGACTGATTTAATGACCAGCAGGGGAGGTGAGTAATCTCTAACCTTTAAAAGATGAGAAAAAAAGAGAAATCAACACCAGTTGTTATTTCATATGGGAAGCCCTGAATAATATGTCATAATATGTCATGCCTTCAACTTCGGAATTTGTATTTTAAACAAAAGAAGACAATGAGGGAATAGAGAAGTTATTTTTATCTTCTTGCTATCTAAGAAATCCACTTGAGAATATTGTTTCTGGTATTTCTAAAGATACCCTTTGTTAGGTCTTTAGGTCTAACTCAAGGGCTTCAAATATAATCAAGATGAGGATTTGAGTGTAAAACAGTTATCCTGGGAGGTGATACCAGAAAATACTAAAGGAGAGTGGGAACTAAAATAGTGAGTAGCAATTAGACAATCAGGGTGGTGTCAACTGTGGATGACCAGGGTTCATTCCTGTTGGGGAACTTGGAGAGGCACTGTAGAATACGCATCTAAGAAATCTCAGCTGTGGGTGAGTTGAGTACTTATTCCCCAACTCCAGCCAGTGAGACTCTATATAGGGTCCATAAGTCACTGGCATGTCCATATATTGAATTTGGCTTAGCAGACTGCTACAGGTGCTTATAATAAGTGGCCTTGGCATGTAGGGGTCAATGCAAGCTGACAGAATATTGGGTGGTACTCTGAAAGGATCCATCCTGGTGTCTTACATCCAGCCATAGCTATACATTTAGGGATTTAGGTCCCAATTCCTAGAAGATATTCATCTTCTAATTCCACTAGATGGCTATTATCCCATCTCAATGAAACTCACAGTCATGATCCAGCATAACTTTTCAATTATTCTTGAGTTCAATTGGATCAAGGGGTTGTTAGTAAAACCATTTACAAATAGGGCCTGGGCACACATCATCACCAGGACATGTAGCTTTAGATGATGCCCAGCCTCCACATTTGAAGGAGTCTTCATGCCCCATTTCACAGTCTCCATCCTCACACATCTACTGTTTTTATATATTTTCCTACTTTAAAATGCCTCTTTCCTCCCTTAAGATCCAATTCACATGTCTCCCACTTATGAAGCTTTCACAGATTTATAGTGGTTTTTCCCTTAACTCCACCTAGCTTGTATATGTATTCACATTCTTTAATTCTTAGACCGTTATATAATTTGTTGCACTGTCATGTGATTGTTTATTGTGAGCAAGATCATGAACTCTGCACAGGCTAGAACAATGACTGATGCTTCCAGGTCTCTCCCAGAGATACACAAAATGTGGAGTGTGCAGCAAGTGATTAATAAATTGTCTCTGGGTGATGGCTTAGAAGATGGGAAGTTTGCTCTCCCTCTGTATTGATTTATTTGGGTCAAACATATTTTTGCTTGGTAGAAAAACCACATAATTTCTTTAGATCTATCTTCATTTTTCATCCTTGACAATACTGGTTTCAAACTTGTTGATAAGCATCTATTCTGCTTCCAGATCTGCTGGCATTTACTTGATAGAAGAAGAAATTCTTAGAAAAGCAAATGCCTAACCATGACCTCTGGTCCAAGTGTAATTTGGGATGGCATAAACTGTGAATCTCAGTCCCCCATTAACAGTTCATTCCCAAGTGAGAAGTTGGAACAGTGCAGATCCCAGCCAGTATTCTGAAAGTTGGCACCCCACACTCTATGTGCACTTATTTGCTTGCAGTATAGCCTTAAACCATTGAACAGGTACATATGCCAAAGTAAACATAAAACACACTTTAAAAGCCAAGGCCAGGTGGCTTTCTTAGCCATAGCATCAATGTTCAAAAGATGCTATTGTGAGGCTACTTTCCTGTTCTTAAGAGTCCGCCTAGAGTCCATAGTAGTAAGTGAAATAAACCAAACACAGAAAAACAACGTTACATGGTTTTGCTCAGATGAACAATCTAAAACATAAATAAAAGAATAAAGTAAGGGACCAATAGTAGAAACAAAAAGGTAGGCTTCTTGGAAGTGGAAAGAGGATTAAGGGCAGAAGAAATAAAGAGACAAAAATTATCAAACTCCAAAATTAATGTAACTGTGATATATTACAAATACACACTAATAAAAAAGGAAAAGGTTAAGGGAGAGAGTAAAACTAGAATAAGAAAACATTCTAAAATGTGAACCTAAAATGTGATAGTAATACAAAAATCTACCTGTCTCTGTGAATTTATCAAAAGCACTTAGAAGTATTCATTTTTTCAGCCTTGAAAGGGAATCTTCTTTTGTCTTTTCTCCCATGAAATTCCCCCATTGCTAGTAGCATGGCTTTGTCAATTTTTTCTGTCTCAAGAAAAGAAATTCATCTCCGCTATAGAACTGGCAGTGTAAATGCTCAAAATACCTTTGTGCCATATAGTACCTTAATTTTGTGAAGTTTGCTTTGATAGCTTCTGTGTCTGTTCATGTGATGCATCTTCTAGGCATGTGGTCACACTAAGTTAAGTTTTTTTTATTGTACTTAAACTTTTTCACATGCACTTATATCACCTGTGCCTCTCTTAAAATATAAGTTCTAATTCACTGGATCTGGGATGGAATTTGCCAGTCTGCATTTGTAATACTCTAACACAATACTGATGCTTCTGGTCAGTAAACTATACTTTCAACAGGAATGCTCAGACTTAACTCTTGTAAACAGAGTACTGGATTGAAAATCAAGAAAGCCAAGCTCAAGTCCCAGTTCTAAGTATGTGACTTTGGGCAAATCATCTAACCTCCATGAAAAGTGGGTTATTCATTTACACTGAGTTAATCACATCTCTTTCTCTCAATAATGGTAAAGATACAATGAAATAGGGCATGTGATTGCATTGTGTAATCATAGCCTCTGTATGTTCTATGGCTTCATTATTGTTTTTAAAATGACTTATTTCCTGATATGTGTCTTTCGGAGCAATTATTGTCTATTGACTAAATATAAACATAGGCATTTTTCTTTAATCCAATAGGCAATAACAGATTATCAATCTATGTTTTCAATATTCAGATTGGCAATATGTTGATCTTTACTGATTCCATCTGAATCGTTACAGGTAATTGGATTCATCCTCCTGCTGAGCATGCAGTTCCTTCTCCTGCAGAAAATCTTAGGCAGGAGGAGCAGAATTAGGCTGAATGCTTTACATTTTATTTCATCAAGGTGGTTTCTTCTGGCCACAACTGGTCTTTATATTTCATGGGGCTTTGCATACAAAGGAAGCCTTTAGCTGCTGCCCGGGGAAGTTTCTTTGGAACTAAAGGCTCTGGGAGCCAGTGCGGGGGGGGGGGGGGGGGGGGCTGGTTTGGGCTCTGGTTGCTAGATGCTCTTCACCACTCTCCCCAGTACAGTATGCCAAAGTAAGAGATTATGCAGCAGTTTATGTGAAAGTGTTGATAATTCTCTTTCATTTAATTTCCCTGAGCACAGTGTTTCCATGAAAAATCTTTTCTAAATAAATAGATCAGGAAGCACTTCAAAGGAAAGAGTATTGCCAGAATTGTCAGAGATAGGAAGAATCAGGTAAAGTGATGATTGTAAAGCCTTTTGAAACTGCAATGTAAAATTTTGCTTATTAGGGATTTTGATCATTTAGGTCAGTGTGTTTCCCCATCTACTCCTCTTAAAACTTTCTTTTTATAGACCTCTAAAAGAAATCATTATTTAGGCTCAAAACTGAATCCTCTGAAGAAGATTCCTCTGTCCATCTTACTCTCTACCTCTCTTCCAACCAAACTTGCCTCAGTATGAGAGTTAGCAGTGCTTTTTAAGGTTGAGTGTGCTTACAAATGCCCTGAAAATTTCTAAGAACACGCAGATTCTGATTCAGTAGGTTGGGCCCTTAGAGTCTGTACTTCTAACAAGCTCCCAAGGTCGTGGCTATTGCCCATCTTTGGCCACACTCTAGTACATCAATAGCAGGGTGGATCTGAAGAATTTTGCTGAAACTTTATATATCTTCACTAAATATTGCTATGAAATTACCTAGGCAAATTAGAGCAGTGACTCTTCAGTTTCACTGGATAAGCCTTAGAAGGCTTATCTGAGACTGGGCTCCAGAATTTATGGATCAATAGGTCCAGGGATGAGCGTGAAAATTTGTACTTCCCCAGTTTCCCATTGTTCTGCCTGGTCCATAGATCATACTTCAAGAGCACTGCTATCAAGTATCCTAGTAATTAGCTGCCAGGACTAATTCCAGAAATTCAGTTTCTCTCTGTAGAAGCTGGCCAACAGACACAGATGGGGCACAAATGTTATTTGTTCAGCAGTTAGTTCTGAATGATGTTGAAATAACCCTTGTGCAAAGGATACCTATCACATAAATCTGAATATTTCAGGTTTCCAGTGTAAATCAGGCACATTGGACAGGAACAGCTGTTCTGCTCCATGTCTCCAAATGCTGAAGTTCAGAAGAAGGGAACTGCGTACAGGAAGGGATACTTTGAGGAAGAAAAGTGATCACCCTACTACACTTACACACTGCAGAGATTGTTGCCACTATCACATTGCCAAAGCTTCCTTTCTTCCAAAGACTTCCACACGAGGTCATCTGTCATTTACCTTTGCAAAATCTTTCTTTACAGCAAACTAGAAAACACAACAGACACAAGGAGGAGCTACATGATGCCATTCTGAGGCAGGACCCCAGTTTTCTGGTTGTGTTAAAAAATTGATTAGCACCATTAAAAAATAGTAAGGCAGACTTCCTACAAGGGGAGCCATGGGGAAAAAGTATAAGGACTAGTTATAGAGTTCTTTAATAGGGGAAAACAGATAGGACTCAACTATAGTACAAAAAAGTGGAAATTTATAACCATGGATCAGGGCAGGGATCCATGGATGTTAAATTACTAAGAAGAAACCTCATGGGTTAGTAGGAGATTCTGGCTAAATGACCCCCAGAGGATTCTTGCTAAATGCAGGCTATCTCAGTTACTCTTCTCTCTTTGCTGAGACAAAATATGCAACATCCAATATTGGGGAAGGAAAGCTTTATTTAGCTCAGTTAGTGGAGATTTCAGTCCATACTCAGCTGGATCCAAGGCAATGACACGTAACAGAGGGCAGCTGTTCATGGCAGCAGAAAACAGCAAACCGGTGAGAGTAAATGGGAGAAGTAGTGGCAGCAGTGGTCACAGAGAGCAAGTCTGTCTCCCTCATGTTGCATTCAGGCTATCTGCCCCAGGCTGGGCATAGGACTCACACCATAATCCTAATAGCACTCACACCCATAATCCCTGCACTGCACCATGAATCAATCACAAACTCCAAAATCACCCCATGACTGCATGGGGTTTTGAGGGGACAACTTAGACACAAACCATAAAATAAGCTAAAGTGAGGGGATCATGAGAAATAAATTGGATCGCATTCTTAGAATATCCAAATAAGGATGGTGAGTGAATCTGGCTAAATGAACTTAGTAAGATTCTTGTTAAAACTGGATGATGCAAAGACAAGTCTGAAAGTCACAGCCTAGTTGGGAAGGGGTTGAGGAGTCCCTGACTACAATGTTTCAGCTGCTGTCTAATGTCACTGCTATCAGAGCGAAAGAAATTCAGTTTATACTCATTTTGATCTAGTTGGATAAGCATTGTTTCAGAACACCAGAGCTCTGTGTGTGAAGGCTATGAAGTACAATATTAAGAAATGTTTGATCATGTCTTCTGACCTTTCCTAAGAGGGATGGGTCAACATGAGTGAGGGATTCAAGGAAGAAGATTTAGAGCACTTTTGAGCCAGAAAAGGGAATAGAAGACAGGGAAGCAGAGGAATCCATACCACTGAAGTACCTGTGAAGATTTTAGCCCCAAGATATTGGCCCACTAAAAGACTGAGGTTTCTTTAGAATATAATATATTCCCCCTTCTCACATTTTACCCCCCACATCAAAGGGCTTTAATATAATAATAATGAATCACAGCTGAAACAAGATGAAGACTTTATGAGGAGTAGTAGGTAAGGAAAACTAGAGTAAATAAGAGACAAAAACAAGGTCAGTCAAAGAATTGGATGCTTCTGTTACCTATGCTATAGTACAGTAGACATCAAATATATCTTGATTCCTATATTAACATAAATCCTATTAACTGCTAGAGGTCCAGCTTTAGGCAAAAATTTATAAGACATACCATAAGGAAAATACATAGTCTAAAGAGACAAAGGAAGAATCAAAACCAGACTCAGATATGACATCCATGCTAGAATTATTATAAAATGAATATAAAATAACTAATATGTTAAGAGCTTTAGTAGAAAAAGTAGACAACATTAAAAAATAGATCATGTAAGCAGAAAGGCAGAAACTTTGGAAGAATCAAAAGTAAATGCTTGAGACAAAAATGTAAAATGAAGAGTAGCTTTGATAGACTTGTAAGTGGATATAACATAGCCTTAGGAAACGTCAGTGAGCTTGAATATAGAGCAAGAGAAACAGCACCAAAAATAAATAAAAAAAAAATAAAAAGTTAAGAAAAACAAAATCCAAACTGGATATACGAGAATTTCCGGACAATATTCATAGCCATGTAATATACAGTTAGAACACTAAACCCAGGAATATATTGAAGCAGTGAACATATATGAAGTAATGATAGCTAAAACCTTGTAAAATTAATGATATACACCAGATCACTTATCAGAATAGCTCAGAGAACACCAACAAGAATAAAACCCATAAAAACACAAATAGGCATATCATATTCAAACTACAGAAAACAAAATGTTTTGAAATAAACTGGGGCTGGGAGTGGGGGAATTTTGTATATGGGGGGGCAAGATAATGGCATTAACCTAAAAAATATAAGAGGAAAATAAAGTGAAATGTTTAAAGGATTGAAAATAGAAACCCTGCCAACTTTAAAATTGTATATCCAGCAAAATCATTCTTTTAAGTAAAGGATACATGGAGCCTTTCTAAAACAAAAACAGAATTGCCAGAATATCAGTCCTGCAGAACATGTTAACAGAAGGTGTTTAGACAGAGGAAAATGATATAGGTGAGAAACTCAAGCCTCCATAAAGAAGTGTGTTAGGGAAGGAGTGAATGAAGATTAACTAAAGTCATTTTCTTTCTTATTCTGGTGGCTCTAGACAATGTACTGAATGATTATAAGAACAATGGACAGGGCCAGCAGTATAGCTGAGTGGAATAAATGCCTGATCAGGCAAGCTTATACAGGCTGAGGAACTGCAGTTCAATCCCCTATACCACATGCCAGGCCAGCCCCACCACCAAGGTGGACTGAGCCAGCCAGCCACAGAGGGCCTGGTGGCACACACCTATAATCCCAGCCCTAGGGAGGCTAAAATAGGAGGATCACTATGAGCCTATGGTATGTAATGAGACCCCTGCAACAACCAAATACATAAAAAAGAAAAAAATAAGAACAGTACACAAATGAAATGAATGATATGAAGGTGGATTTGCCAATATCCTATTATAACCACGTCATATAAGGTGTATAGTATTATTTAAATGCTAACCTAGATTAAGTATACATGTGAATTGTAAGTGGTAAGTAACCACTGAATATTTTTTAGAACAAGTGCAATTGATAAACTAGGAAAGGTGAATAAAATGTTCACTTTTAACATAAAATGTTCAATTAAAATCAGAGAAATCAGGAAAAGAGGTAGAGAAAGAACAAATGTAGCAATAATTACATTCAGAGTAAATATTAACCAAACTATATAAATAATCTGTTGAAATGTGAATGATAGAAATATAGCATGTAAAAGATAGTGGAGTGTCAGTGTGAATTATGAAAACTCACAGATGCTGAGGGTTCGATGCCTGGGCCTGCCATGCCAGCCCTGCACCCTGGGGCACGTTGAGGCAGCAATTGAGACTGGGCATGGTGGTGCGTGCCTGTAATCTCAGATCTTGGGAGGCTGTAAACAGGTGGATCACTCCAAGTCCGATCTAGTAATGAGACCCTGAACACCCCATAGACCCTTCCCTAAAATAAAAAAATACAAAAAATGAATTATGAAAACCAAGATTGTTGTCTACACGAAAAATCACTTCATTAATACCCACATAGGTTAAAAGTGAAGGGATGTCAAAGATACCATATTAATACTAACCAAAAGAAAGCTAAAGCAACTATATTAATTTTAGAACAAGCTACAGAATCAGGAAAATTATCAGGAATAAAGAGGGCTGTTCCATAATGTTACATTTCCAGAAAGACACAACAGTCCTAAACATAAGTGCACCTAACAAAAGAGCATCATAATACATGAGGCAAGAACAGATGTAACTGAAAGGAGAAAGAGATAAATCCAGTACAGTAATACCTTGATTTATGAATATTTGTGTTGTCAAATAATTTGGTTATCAAAAGAATTTGACAAAATTTTGTTGCCACTTCCAAACTCCACGTAGAATGACAAATATAACCATGGAAATTTCCCCACACAAACACAAATGTAGCCATCTTCCTCAAAATCATAACACAGAATAAATTCTTGAACCAAGGTACCACATAAAATTGGAGACCTATTCCTTGCCAGTAAGAGAATCAGCACAGAGAAAATAAGAATATAGATGACCTGGACTGAGTAAGAGGCAACATGTCTACTACTATTGTACTTACAAAGATCAAAGTTTTAGAAAGATAGCACTTATAGAAGTAAAAGTTAAAGTGAGGAACCAAACATGGGATACAGTGGCTCCCTCCTCCATCCAGCAAGTTGTTACGAGTCTATAAGCAAGAAGCTTAAAATCAGGTATTTGTAGAAGAAGAAATAAATAGTAAAATTAGGCTACTATTTTACAAAATGTGTTATAGGAAAGTTCCTTCTAGTGCTTCAGTAAAGTCAGGCTTTGTGGCCAACTAATTTGGGCAATTAATACACAAAGTATGCCATATTGGATCCCCACATTGAATGCACATCTTCATACTGAAGACTCTAGTGGTGGCAAATCTATGGCATGAATACTGTAGCAGGCTGTTTGTATCACTGAAACTCCGAAAGGTTCACCATCACTACTCTAGACTTCTCTACTATGAAGAAACCTATTTAATGCTGTCCAGTTGAGCATTTCTCACATTTATTTGACATGGATAATTTTACTCATTTTGTGGCCCCTATTAACATCACTGGGAACTAATGAACTTCAGAATGTACACTCAAAATTCAAGTCCCAAAATGGGGAATAAATCAATATTGTGGATCACTGGTTCTGGGAGTAAACTTAGGAAAAAGGGTGACTGGAGCTTAGACAGTTTCCCACCTCAGTGAGTAAAACAAGAGTGAGTCTGTTAACTGTAGCAGGAAACAGGTGGAATAACAAATTTGTCGGAAAAGATTCAGCTGCTGAATAGATACCAGATGAAATACTGCCATTGCTTGTATTTACAAATTTTCAGCAAGCAGATGGAAATTCAGATTTGGAGTTTGGAAGAGAGGTGAGGTGTTGATGTGAACTGGAGATTGGTCAGCATAAAGGTGAAAAGTCAAAACATGGAAGTGTAATTTATTGCCCATGGAAATGTTTTCTAATGTAACAAGATCAGAAGTGCCAGAGATAGTGTCTTGAGATAAATCAAATTCACAAATAAGGAAGAGGAGTCACAGGGACTCTGCGAAAGCTAGGCAAAGAAATAAGAAAGAGCCAAGTATACAAGGCATCATAGGAAAGAGGGAAGGTTTCAGTCAAACCACTGATACTTACTAAAGCCTTTGTTTGCCATGTACATAGTAATGTGTGTAGCAATGAAGAAACCATTCCCAGGTCTTAATGGACCCTACTGTACTCCCATGGAAATCTCAACATGCTTAACTATCACAGATCTTTTAAGTATTCCTTGTGCTATTGACTTAACTGTATGTATCTGTTGCAAGTGTAAGAAGAGAACAACTGAGAAGTAGTTATTGAGTTTATCTGCTTAGATGTTATTGTTGAGTTTTAGTTGAATGTGGGGATAGAGTTTACACTGAAGTAGTTTTCAAAGTGAGTGGCAGGTGAGGAAATGAAGTCAGCAAGTAAATGTAAAAGTCTGCTTAAAGAATGGAAGATGTGGCAAAAATTGGAAGGTGCTTGGAGTTACTGAAGACTCTTCTTAAATATGGTAAAAATGCAAGCATGTTTTAAAAACTCATAGGAAGGAGTTAGAATTTGAGGACATGGGGGCCAATGAGATAGCTCAGTGGTCTAAGTGCCTGATTTGGCAACTGCAGGGACCGTGGCCACTCAGATTGGCGTGGTAAAGCACACCTCTAATCCCAGCACGGGGAAGGCTGAAAACAGGAGGGTCACAACAAGTTCAGAGAGCTGCATAGTGAGACCCTATACCAAGTACATTTAAAAAAAAATTTTTTTTTGAAGATGTGGGAGAAGAGGGAATAAACTATACTAGGGAAGAAGAAAAGCTGAACTAATGAAAAGCATTCCCCTTAGAGAGAAGAACTTGGCTTTGTTTTCCCTCGAGGGAAGGGTGAGGCCAAATGTAGGTATTTTTGTGGACAAGGGAACAGTAAGTTCAGGGGAGATTTCATTTGATGGTTTGCTTTTCTCTGCAAGATGGTAAACAAGGTTAGTAGCTGGAAGTGTGTCTTGGCAAGTGCTAAAGAAAAAGAACATTTGAATATCAGAAGATGATGTGTATATGTACCAACTCCTCAAGATGAATGTAATTATTATGCATCTTAAGCATGCCAATAAACACATCTGTGGGCTTGACAACCATTGATAAGAGAATGAGAAAAGGCAAGGTGTTGATGTGGAAGCAGTCTCTTTCATGGAATTTGGATGTGAAAGTAGACAGTGTCACTTTCCCATTAGTTTCAAGGCAAAAGTACAGAGCAAAAGCTGAAATGAAAGTAAGGCAAGTTGAAAGAGTCTACACAAGCTATGTTTAGATTTCGGGAGAAGAGTTAAGGATATTGAGAGGGGAGGATGTCTTAACCTAGTGAGTTGTTTGGTAGTAGAATAGCTCACTAGAAGAGGCTGAAATGACCTAGGATCAAGGACCGGCCAAATAGCTCAGCAGATTAAAGCATCTGCAAGCAGGTGCAGGGAACAGAGGTTTGATCCCCTGGCCTGCCATGCCAGCCCCACCCCACGGAGCCCGCTGATATGGCAATTGAGATTGGGCATCATGGTGCACACCTATGATCCCAGCTTTTGGAAAGCTGTAAACAGGCAGATCACTATGAGTCTGATCTAGTAGTGAGACCCTGAACACTCTGTAAACCCTTCTCTAAAATAAAAAAAAAAAATGATCTAGGATTGCTTAAATAGAGGTTGGGGTGGTATGACCTCCAAAGGTCACATGCGTTCAAATTCTATCATATGTCTCAGTGGTTCTCAGCCACAGCTAAATGTTGGAATCAGCAGAAAAATTCAAATATGCTATACCAGGCCTCACACCTACTGATTCTCATTCTATTGGCCTGAAATCATGGGTGATGTGCTCTAGATGTGCTCCACAGACTGGCAGCATCTGCGTCCACTGGGCCATTATTAGAAATGCAAACTCTCAGGCTCCATTCAAACATTTTGAATTAGAGTCTGCATTTTAGCAAGACCCCAGCCCAGTTGGTTTTTTTGTGAATGTTAAGGTTGGAGAAACACTGGACTAAGCCTTGATCTAGATTGGAACTCAGACTTGGGCATTTTTTTGAAACTCTCCTGGGAGATTCAAATATGCAGTTAGAGTTGAGAACCACTGATAGATAGAAACAGAGATGATTTTAAAAATTTAATTAAGCTTTCTTGATAAAATTTCATAGCATTGTACTTAGGAAAAAATGCACAGAAAATCAAGTGAAACCCAAGTAAGGCCTGTAGGTGATTGTATTATACCAAAGACAGTTTCACAGTCTTGATAATGTTCTGCAATTATGAAAGATGTTATCATCAAGGGAAACTGGGTGAGGGAGACATGGGAACTCTGAATTTTATTTTCAAATTCTTATAAGTTTTACATTGTTTTATAATAAAAAGATACATTTCACACTCAGAAATCCTGCCTAGGATGAGGAGCAGCTGTTCTCCATCATCATCTAGGGAGTAAACAAGCTCCATCGTGCATTGAGAGGGGAGCCATTGGAGGATTTAAAGCAGAGAGGAAACAGATTTGAATATGTGTTACAGAAAAATAAATCTGGTGACTGTATGGAAGGTAGACTTAAAGCAAAAAAGATGAGTTGGAAAGCTTTTTCTGTCATGCAGATAGATTACAAGGGCTAGAACCAATCAGGAACAATGAAAATGGAGCCAGAGTGAATTTGAAAGATTTGAGAGACAAATCTGACAAGATTTGACAAAGTATTCAAGGGTTTTCAAACTCATCTCTGTGTTATAGTCCTCCGGGAAGCCTTTAAAAATACAGATGCTTCATCCCTTGCCAAGAGACTCTTATTTAATAATGTGAGGGTAGGCCCAGGTATCAGAGTGTGCACAGGTTCATGGGCGATTCAGAAGGGCATAGTTTAGAAGAGCTGAAAATGAGACTCAGGCTGAGCAAGTGGGAGGTGCAGATTAAACTTCAACTATTTTCTAAGAATTCACCCAGTACAGAAGGATGAAGCAGCACAGTACAGTCAGGAAAAGTTAAGGAGGCAGCCCTTCCTTTTCCACTTGTTCCTGTTGGGGAAAAAATGTAAAATCATTGAGTTAACATGAGTAAAGCCATAAAAACTAATCTGCCCATGATGTATCTAAGCAAATATATTTAAAAGAGAATACTTGAGTTATTTGTGCATCTATCATAACCATAGCTTATTAAAACACATCCTTTTTAGTGGTGTCAAATTTGGATATATGAAAAGCAATCTTTAGGAGGATGTGCTGCAATGAGTTGGGAATAATGTGGACTTCATCTTACTCCTCTTAGCCCCTCTGCATATTCTAGAAAGCATCTCCCGATTTATCTCACGTTAAGCCAGATATATGGGCCTCATTCTCTGACACGAAAGTCTTTCCCTTGCAATTAGTTTGTACTCTTGTGTGATGTTATTTTGGAAACTAGTCAAATGCTGCAGCAGGTACAGTGTGACTGCTCCTGTCCCTACCTCCTGAGACAGCAAGGCAGCAGGCAAAACAGAGCATCCTCTTTGAGCTTCCATAGGTGTTCTGAGAGCACGCACTCTGCCCTCAGATTCACAAGTAGAAAGTGACAGTTGAGTGATAGATTATTTATAGGATGACATGCCAAAGCCATCAGTCCTTGCCTCATAAAAACAATCTGATATTTCCCAGTTGAGAGTTTCTTGTGGCCTAGTAAGCTCTCCCTTCGTAAAGTTATGTGTAAAACACTGTGAACATGTTTCCAAGTCAAAATGGCATGATCTTTAACATTTCAGTTTTCCTCTTTAAGGACATTTTGTCCTCCTGGTACTTAAAATAAGAGTTATGAAGCCTGATACTAGCCAATATAATATTGCATACATGCCTCATAATATGTAATGAGCACATCACAGATTTGAGCAATTATTTCAAATGGTTAAAGTAAGATAGAATCAAGGTAACTTTACAGGGATACTGTTATATTCTAGGTACTTGTGTGACATGTAGGATTGTTATTTATAAGGTAACAAAGTAACATCTCAGCTGTTCCATTTCTTGTATGAACCCAAAGTTAGTTTAGGAACTGTGGGCTGGGTTACATTGATCATAGAAAGTTACTTCTGCTTAGAAAAAAGAAATGATGAAATGAGAATTCCAAAATATCTTTATTCCCAACTCTAATGTGCTATTCTTTCTACAAGTGCATGCATTAATATCAACATGTATTTCCTTGAAAACTGGCTAGAAAGGCATTGCTTTCCTTTTTTGTTTTTAAATTGTCATAGTATCTTTACTTTTGCAGACATAAAAGTACATGTATTCTCCTTAACAACCATCTAGTTCGACATGTTCTGATTTCTGTTTTGTTTGCGTTTTTATTTGATTTGCTTTTTTCCCAAGTGTTTGAGAACTAGTTAGTACTTTTGTTTAATCACTTCTCAGCATGTAATTTTAAGGGCATGCGAGAAGAAGCTGTTTAATACACACCAAGGAGACTGTACAAGGAGCATGTTGGCTTATCCAGGATGTGTGTATTGAGTATTGTGTCTATTCTTTGTATACACTATACTGGGACCAAGGGTATAATAATGATGCTCAATTCCTTTCCTCCAAAAATTAAAAGAAGTTACTATGATAACATAACAATTTGCATTTCACTGCACACATCCTGGAGCCAGTGACCTCTAAACTGGGCTCACCACTCCTCATCCTTCCTAACTCCTAGAAGGGAGGGCAGGGGACTCTGTCAGTACACTATGCAGAACTTTCAGAAACATCCCTAGTTTCATGTTATTGCTGATTTTTAGCACTTTCTCCCCAAATAATAGGACAAGATCTGAAGAGCGCCGTGAAATTCCCTCCTCCCTCATATCAAGTAAGTCACTGAAGAATATCATATCATGTGTAGTGAACTTTGCCAGTGTACCTGCCACACAAAGAGAAGTGCTACTTCTCATAGAAAATAGAACCCACACATCATGAGAGAGACAGTGTTCTGTGACAGTACCACTAGACAGCTAGGAAGAATATGAGATTTCTAGGTATTAAATTAAAACCATCATGTGACTGATAAATAGCAACTCCTGAGGGAAACTGTCAGTTCTAACTTCTGACTGAGATAGAAAAAGGTTTCTCTGTACATACAAGAATACTGAGCACTTGTGATGGGCTCTTATGCTAAGCATTTTATCTGTGTCTTATCTAGAAATCAATAATGCTGTGAGACAGGATTCCCACTTTCAAGGTAGAAAACTGAGGTTCCAGAAGGATGATTTGCTCAGAAAAGTCAGCGGGATATGCCTTAGTGAAGTATGAACACAAGCCTGCATAATCCCAGTATGAGGTTCTTTCAGCCTCTGGAGCTTTTCTTAGTGCTTCCAGTCAGTCTCACTAGTCTTGAATTTGGATATTCTCCTAAAAATCAATAAGGAAACAACAGAAAAACTCAGTAAGCAAAGAGGAAAAGAATTGAATAGGCACTTTGAAAAAGAGGATAGTCACAAGGTTAATGAGTATGCACAAAGGTGCTTAGTTGCAGTCACTTCAGAAATGCAAACTAAACTAGAAATGAGATGCCAGTATACATTCAATCCACAAGAATGATAAAAACTAAGAGTGGGAACATTCAGTGTTGCTGAGGGTATGAGGTATTTGGAACTTTGATACATTTTAGTGGGAGTGTAAAGGGGTACAATCATTTTAGAAAACTTAACCTAAATATATACCTGCTTTCTAATCCTAAAATTACATGCATACATATATACATATATACATACATACATACATACATACATACATGCCCCAATGATATTCTGGTGTCGAATGCTACTACTTTTAAAAATCTAATTGAGTGTATTTTATATAACTTAAAATCTCTTGGTAACTTTAAATTTTTGATGATGTGGTTATTTATAAACACGAATTAAAGTGATTTTTATTAGAGAGCTAATTGTTAAACATGTACCAACACACCACCATATATACTTGAGAGAAATTATATCCTCCGAAGGCTATGTCCATAGTAGTTTTAGTTATTAAAATCCCAACTGGAGGGCCAGCAAGATAGCTCAGCAGTCTAAAGTGCCTGTTTAGCCAAGTGTAGCAAGCCTAGGAACTTCAGTTCAATCCCCAGCACCATATACTACATAAGCCCCAACCCCAGGGTGGGCTGAGCTGGCCACAAAACAAAACAAACAAACAAACAAAACTGGAAATGACCCAAAGAATTCACCGAAAGGAAAATATAAAAACGAACTATTTTCTTGCAATGGAATACTATACAACAAAAGTAATTAAAAACAAAGTAAACACAACACAAATAGACCTTAGAAGTAATCAATTCTAAGATGACAAATAGAAAATAGAATGTACAGATGATTCCATGCGTAAGTAGCTCACAAACAAGCAAAACTAATCAATGTTGGTAAAGTCAGAACAGTTTTGCTCAGGGAGTGATAGCTATTAACTGGAAAAGGAAGTGAGGAAGCCTCTGGATCCTATAGATATTCTGTCTCTGGATCTGAGCAGTGTTTATGTGTGTGTGTACATAAAATTTATTAAACTATACACTTAATATTTGCACACTTCACACAAGTGTACCTCAGAAATGAAGACTGTATACACACTATGCAGTGACCCTGTGAGTAAGGCAGAAGAGTTGGACCACCATCCCAGCAGCATGAACCATCCAACAATGGTGAGTACCAACAAGAAAGACAGCCTGAATCTTGGCAGACAGATCAGCTCAGTTTTACTGACATCCGACACACTGTCATCATGGAGCCTTTCAACACCTGTACTGGCAGCCGTGCTGATGCATGGAAGATTTGTCTCCACCAGAATATACTCCCCAGGCACATCACTGCCTGGGAAGGAATCCAGTGAACACATCAGCTGTCTCTCCCACACACCTACTGCCATAACAGCAGAAATCCAGAAATGTAAAGATAGGGACTCTCATCCAACTTGGGCCATATGCCAGCATTTGCTGTCAACAGAGAACACTGACGCTTGAGACCTTACCTACCAAGATATTCCAAAAAGCTCCAGTGAGGCTTCTGACAATATCACTCACTTTTTTTTTTCAAATATAGAAAAGCCAAAGAAATACCTGCTTCCTTTAATATTATCAAGAAGAAAAATGAATAATCAGATCATTTCATGGTTTTCGCTTCCTGGAATGATGCATGCCTAACCCCTTCTTGAAGAGTTATGGTATATTTTTGTCATCAGTATACCCTGGACCTACTATGTAATTAGCTTTAAGCCTTAATGAAAACATTCGACTTAGGTCCAAATGAGGGAGAAGTACAGTTTATAACACCTGGCCATATGTATTTGTAAACTTAGTAGGACCATTTAGAAAAGCATGTATAGCATACCTACTGTGTGCACCATCAGAAAAAGGAAGAGAAATTCACAAAATTGCAAGAGTTGAATTTTATTTGTACATATGTATTTGAATATGCAAGATGGTGAGTTTTTGGTTTTGATAATTGTTTAATATTTTGAGGCATCAGGAAACTAGTTCTACTAGGCTGTGGGCATAGTTGGACATTGTCTTCATTCTGGTTTCCCCCAGAAGCCAATTGTGAAACAAAAAATCAAGTAAAAGGAGTTTGTGTGGGGCAACAGAGATAGCTCAGTGGTGTAAGTGCTTTAGACAAGCTCAAGGACACATGTTTGATCCCCACTACCATATGCTCTGCTGGCCCTGCCCGGGGATCACTGAGATGGCCACCAAAATGGGATGTAGTGGCACACACCTGTAATCCCAGCGCTGGAGAGGCTGAAACAGGAGAATCACTACAAGTCAGAGCTACATAGTGAGAACCTGTATCAAGTACATTAAAAAAGGAGTTTGTGAAGTAAAAGGTGATGAACAGGGGAATGAGCCAGAAAGGAGAAGAAGCATGAAAGGGAATATAACTAGCCAGGTCACTGCCATGATAAGTGACATACCATCCCACTAGGAAAGCTCTGTGAACCGTTTTCAAACACTTACCCAAGAGTGATCTCACTCATGTAGAGCAAGTTGGGTTTTCATGTACTAGCTCCCATCTGTCATTGGTTGAGGGCTGCACCAAAGAGGTGTTAAATCCCCGGCACTTCAGCCTGCCAAGCAGATGGCAACGTGGGCTCTCTGACAAAGAAGTGTGGGTGCTGGCATTTGAAGTTCGGCAGGTGTGCTCTCAAGAGATAAGGGCTAGAGGATATGAACAAGGTGCCAACCACATCTGCCACAGGATAAACTGAAACAGCTGGCCAGGAAAGTTGAGTGTTTATATAGTCTGTGGCTGCACTTTAGAAATGTACATATAGAAAAGTGAAAGGCCACATACCAACTAAATCTGTATATTGAAGAATCTGTAATTGATAGGTGGTACATGAAGATTCAAACCTGGGAAATGCTACCCAAATGCTTAATCAGTGCCATGGAGCTAAAAAGTTATTGTCCAATAATCTAATTAGTTTACTTCCTGGAATAAACTGTGCAGATCTATATAAACATAGAGACAAAGCCTTATGTCTTCTTTAAGCTAGTCTGACCATTAAAGGTTAAAACCTTCATCTTACCAATTGAACTATTTATCATATTAGGGTTGTATGCCATCTCTCTGCCTCTCTCTTCAGCCTTCTCAATCCAGCTGCCCCGTGGCAGGCAGAGTGATCTTCCCAAGACACAACTGTGATCATCTCATCCTATTTAAAATATTTCATTTGCTCCCATTTGCACATAGAATGAAAATCTGCCTTCCAATTTCAGCAGACAAAGTGTTGCATGGTGTGAATGTTTCCTGCCTCTTTAACTTTCCTCTCAGCTTTTCCACCAGCCTGAATTACTTAGATTTCCTCCACCTCACTTTTGTACCTTTGAGACTTTTCCTATGCCATAGCTTCTACCTGATATATTGTACCAGTTCTGTACCTCTGACAAGCCAAGCCTCTTCCCACAATTAACTCCTCTTCATTCTTAGGTTCTAAGTTAGAAATTACTTCTTGCAAAAGATCTTCCTTGATGCTTGTACAGGGGCCTTTCGGTAAGTACCCCGTACTTCTCCCATCTTAGACTTCCACACAGATTTTTCAATTACCTCCTTGTTTCTCTTTGCCTCCTATAAAATAGAATGCTCTGTGAAAGTGGAGCCATATCTGTCTTGTTCACACGGCTTGAGTTAAGATTTGCTTGTAGTTTCAAGAAATGTCATTAGAGACATGAATGAAAATATCCTCATCTGGATCCTGTATCCTCCCCAACTTTGTATTTGATTGTACTCCACCCACAGCTACACACATACATGTGTACTCACACCCTTAAATACACATCACACACACACACACATATACATACACACACTCTAACATCCTTGATGCCCTATACCCCTGTACCTTTAGCTACTTCTCTCATAGCATTATGATAATTTATGGTTTATCTGTCTGGCAAATTTGAAAGAATTATCCTAAAATCACTTTATTAGATTGCAAGTTCCTTCTTTTCTTTTTTTTTTTTTTCTTTTTGGTCTTTTTGAGAGAGGGTCATCACACTCTGCAGTTCAGTCTGGCCTTGAGCTTACTTTGTAGCCCAGCCTGCTGTTGAACTTGCAATGATCTCCTGCCTCAGCCTCCTGGGTGTTGGGATTGCAGGCATGTGCTACCATGGCTGACCCTCTAAGTTTCTTGAAGGTAAAATTATGTCTTAATTTTCTTCATCTCCTCAGAGCTTACATAATGCCCAGTATATTATAGTCACTTTATATATGTTGAGTAAATGGATAATTGCTATAATTAGCATTGAAGTACTGATGGCATTCCCTATATGACCTTTCACTCTCAGCAAACCAAAACAGTTCTGATTTCCAGCCTGCTTAGTGTCTGAGACCCATCACAGACATCACACACATAAACCCTAAATTTTCATCAGCCAACTTTGCAAGCCACAGTAACCATTAAAGCAAGATAAACTCACTCAGAGTGACATCTTAGATGGTAAAGCACCTCTGTTCCTGGCTGGGTGAACTGCTTCCAGAAGACTCCTGTCAGTGAGACAGCTCAATGGAAGCCACCTGTCGATTCTAGCCGAACTAGTGTGCTCTGAAAAAATAGATGAAATGTTCTAAAGGTTGAATGGATGCACTCCACCTCTGCAGTCACTAACAAAATTGGGCTGCAAGATAGATGAATTTTGTAAAACATCAGAGCTTTGTCATGGAAGCAAGTTGGAATGGTAAAAGGGTGGGTGTAGCTGAAAGTGGTTAGAGATGGAGGTTTTCCAAATTCGTCTCCTGGAGGCCTTCACAACAGAATAATGCCACATACAGTACTATAAGTTCCATCAGCAGCAATAGGGCTATAAACCATTGCTTTTTTTGGTCCACTGTGAGGCATGAGTGAATGAAGTCACATCACTGCTTATATCCTAAGGCATCCACAACAGAATATATATATACTCCTGGTTTGCCCATGATGGCCCCACCTTACGCTTATTGTTCCTATGAAATTAACAGTGATCTTTTGCACTCTTAAAAAGTGTTCAGCTTCTCTGATAAATTATATGTCCACATTATCTGATACCATTAACATTAGAGGCAAATCTTCATATAGATACGACAATGAATGATAAACATGCAGAATTTTTACACTAGTCTCTAGAATTCTGTATGTCTTAAACTTTTCTTCTAAAAAATCCAATACTTATGAAAAATTCAAACTGCCCTGTAATTAAGCATAACACATAATTATTTCAGACCCTAATTGCCTACCTAAATTGTTTTTCTGTTCTTACATATTTTGGTTGATTATATTCTAACAATATCCATTTGTCTGATGAGATCAGCCATTTGTCTGCAGCATGTAAGTGACAGGACCAAATTCAATGTCATCTCCTTATTTAAGATGTAAATGATATGCATGTAGCACAGTGGCCTTTGGGTACAAATGAAGTATCATTCAATGTCACCAGAGAAAATATAAATCAGCAAAAAGGAACAAACACTGAAAGTTCCATCCTCAAATCTTTGATGGGTAACTTCTGTATGCAAAGCACTATTCTAGCTGCTTGGGATACAGGATTAAATGAAACCAAGTCCCTGCCCACATGGAGTATATATATTCTGTTGTTAAATTGTCTTTGGAGAGAGATGATATCCAAATTGTGTAACACCACTGTCTTCAGTCTGATGTTTTGCATATTTTCAAACTGCCAGCCCTTTTTACTACCAATACAACTGCAAAAGTTTTTTTTTTTTTTTCCTTTTCTCATCTGTATGTCTGCAGGGTTGTGGGTAACATAGGAAGCATGCTACAAATGCTGTCATTTGGACTGGTGAAAGTCTTATCTCTTTTGCGTCTGATTTCTTCATCTTCATCTGGTTGAGCATGCATGCCATGAGCATGCTTGCCATTGGTAACAGGGCTCTGGCTTCGCTCAGATTTCCATTGTAAATGTCTGGCATTCACTGAGCTTCAGAAATGGCTTACTCAGGCTTCTTTCTCATGTTTGATCCCTTGGCTTATCTATGTCAATACCAATGTACACTATAGTTAATCACGTTTGAATCAAGGACTGGAAGCAGAGCAATTAGGATACAGTCTTTACTCTGCCAAAGAAACTCCCATTAGAGGACAACACTCTGAGCCTAGAATTTAAATGTCCTCTAGTTCATTTATTAAATTTATGACCTTGGGAAGGTTATTTGAGCCCTTTGGAGCTTACTTTCCTCACCTGCAAATGGGAGTATAGTGTCTATCTGCCTGACTTACTGTGAGGATTAAATCAGGTAATACATATAGCATTCTTTATATAATACCCACTACTAAGGTAATTAACATTTTTTAGATTCCTTCTTTTATACCCATCATCTTTTCCCCAGTGGGCTTTTTAGATAATATGCATAATAATGTTAACTAGAAAGCTAACCTGAAGAACATGAAATGGTTTCCAGTGTGAAGTTTATACTGTAATTAGATAGTGCCCAATGTTATACAACTATTATCCATCTATTCACTGAAATTGTTTATACAGATGCCTGCTACTACCTGCATTTCTTCCCAATGTCTTGGTGAAAATACATCACTTTTATATTTTATTGAATATACATTTCAAGAACAACTGAGAAAGTTCCATTGTTCAAAGGAATACAAAATGGAGGAAGCAAGGCAAAACAGAAGATAGAAGTAAGGTATCCTGTTTATTCACTTTGACTTTGTTGTCAAACATTTATTGGGTACCACTATGTGTCAGACTGTAGTGTACATTCTGTTTTTTAATATAATTTCCAAGAATCTCAATGACATAAGTGCTATTGTTGTCCTTATTTTACAAACAATGAAACTAAGAAACATATCCACAAATGAAAAAAACTGATATTCAAGACCAGGCAGACTGTCTCCGCCAAGCCAAACCACGCCACCAATCTCAGCACCTCCTGGAAGAGTCAAGGCCTTAGCAAACTGAATAACAGAAATGGTCATAACCTTGATCCTTTGCTCTACTAGATTAGGAAAAGGATAACAGTGGCTGAGACACTCATGTAATTTTTAAGGACGGCAGTTTTATTTGAGAACAAAGAAAAATTATGTACAGGAAAAAATTCACTATCAGGTAATATGCGCTGTAATAAATTACATCAATTCCTCACTCTTACAGGGCTTGTGGTCTATCATTCAGGAGAGTAGTTGCCATGTTATTAGATCAAACTTTTTCTTGTTACTTCTTTCATCAGCTATAACTTTCATTATTTCCCAGCTCAGTGCTCATAAGCAATTTAGCAAATCTTTTAAAGGAAAGCAATGTCAAGGAACTCATCCACGAGAGATGCTCATTAATATTTTTTAGATTTAACATTGTTACTAATTGTTTATGGCTTCAGGTATTTCAGATATATGAGTTACATGACTTTTTGATTTTTTTCATAGACTGAAACCATCAAAAGTGTCAATTCCAGTACCATGCTAGGGGCTAGGGCTCATGCTCACAGTGTGTTCAACCTTGTCCTGTAATTGTTGTATTTTTCCTAAAATCATATCCTGATGCTACCAAGCAGTCTCTTGAAAACCAAACAAAATTGTAAGATATACCTTCTGGAGAAGCTCAAGTTGTAACAAGACCCTTGGGGAAAAGAAGGGACAGGAGGGAGAAAAAACAATCAAACCCTAAAAGTTATTTAGGTCAACCCTATAAAACTTCTACTATTGAACCACTTTTGGACCTCTAAAAAGGGCAGTTGCATACGTTTTAACCTAATAGTAAATGCCAGGCTAGAGATTTGTTGTATTATCTATTGTAATGATCATATGAGATACTGATTATCTCCATTTTACAGATATTAAAATTAATTAAATGCCTACAATCATTGTTTTAGTTTGGGTTCCCCTAGAAGCTTATCTGACGTTATGACCTCAAGACAAGTAGTATACTTAGAGGACAATTCCAGAAAGTGCTAAGAAGCGGATGATAGCATGACACAGGGAAGAAACATATTTATGAGGAGCCTATGGGCAGCTGGAGACTAATCCTGCAGAGTAACTCTGAAATAGTGAAGAACACATTCTGTAGGGTTAT
>PVKN010009567.1:0-14063 GCA_004027915.1 Capromys pilorides
AAAAAAAAAGTAATTTATCAAAATGTTAAAATTCTCTTTCTAAAAGGTATATTAGGATGATATATGCAATGTACTGCTTCCCTGTTTTTGTTTTCCAGATTGTCATGTGCTGGAAAAACATTAAAGTAAATGATGAAGATAGTTTTTAAGTATATTCCTGATGGGTTGTTACTCTGATTTCAATCATGATTTCAGTCCAGTTAGTTTCAAACCGCGTAGGTACAGACTGTTGCTGTCCTACCCAGTTAGAGTTCTCTGTCTCAGAGGTTCTCACACTTCAGTGTGATAAATGTCCTCAAGGAGACACAGAAATGCAAGGGCTCAGCCCTCTCCTCTCCCAGGTAATTCTGAGTGGGTAATTCTGTGTGGAACTTAGATGTCTAGGATTTTAAGAAGACCCCCGAGGGTTGGAGTATAGCTCTGTTGGAGTGCCTGCTTTGCAAGCACGAGGCTCTGAGTTCAGTGCCTAGCACGCGTGCATGCACCTACGCGCGCACACATGCACGCGCGCACACACACACACACCAGGCTCATATACAGAGACCCGTAAGTACCCCAGTTTAAGTATTCCACATAACACCCTTTAAGGAGCACTGTCATGGATTTACTGGCAGTTCCACAGTCGGGAAACATTCAGCAAGAGTCGGGAAGACAGAGGTGTGAGTTGTTCTGCTGTCAACAGACTAGATGCCAGAAGCACAAGTAGAAAAACAACCTCAAATCTGGTTTGCCTTTGATTCAAGACATAGCACGTCACTGCACTCAATTCACCAAGTGAGGTATGCAGACCAGTTTTCTATCTGTATGAGAAAGGTCACATGGCATAATGGGGGCTGTTACCAGACTGGGCCACATCACAGCTGCTTCCGAAGTCCCTGAGTTTCAGTATCAGCTTTACCACTTCTTTTTTTTTGGTGGGACCAGGGTTCAAACTCATAACCTTGCACTTGCCAGGCAGGCACTTGTGCCATGGAGCTATCTTCCCAGCTCGTGTACCACCTCTTAGATGTCTATTTTAGGTGAATTAACTGTGCTTTGGATTTTTTATGGAGTAATATTTTCAGTTGTTTAATATCTGAATTGAAATGTTTACCCATTTAGATTTCAGTTCTTTCATAAAATAAGAAAGACTGAAATCTCTAGAATTCCTTCCCAATGTAAAGTTTTCATGTATTATGCCAGGATCCTGCTTTATTACATGCCAAGCAAAAACATGTAGATACTTGCAGGAAACATAAAATCACAATGTTGAGAGAAAAAGCTCATTAAGGTAGCCATGACCCTGACAGTATCTTCATGGGCGCTGTGCTCCTAAGTCGGGTGATGAGCCGGAGCAGGGGCTGCTGAAGTGAAATGAGTCTACGCAGGAGCGTGAGGGCCCCAAGCTAAGGGCACGGTGCTCCTGGCGAATGCTGCTTTAAACGCAAGGGCTGTGACAGCTTGAGTGGACATTCTGTCCTGGAAAAAGTATCCTGTGATGACAAACTGGACTTGTGTCGCACTGACCCTGAAGTTAGTGGCCCCACAGCAGGGTGTGTGAGAACGAATGACGCCCAGTTCCTGAGGAGCCTTTGAGCTGAACTGGGACACGGCATCTCGCCTCACCTTGGTGTGTCTCAAATTTCCCTCTTTTCTGCCAACATGAGAGAGAGTATAAAGGAGAGAGAGTTTTTATCTAAGCCCAGCAGTCTGGATTTCTCCTTTTCCCGCTTGCTCTTGCCTTTCTGGCACCCACCTTGGCCGCTTCAATATACATTGTGTAGTTTGTGTAGACAGCTGTCCTGAGGAACAAAGGTCAGAGATTATTTTCTTCAGTTGGGTTCAGATTATTCAGTTGGCGTTAGTCATTAAAGCCTCAAGTTATGCATTACCTGACAAAACAACCTGGAGTTTTAAAATCCTCGATGCATACTCCTAGGGCATTTCATTTCACTTTTAGGCCTTTATTAGGACCTGCCCCCACCCCCCACCCCCCTTGGGATTATAGTTAACTCTCAGGGGCCCTAGGCCTTCATTCCCTGTTGCGGAACTTTTTGCTTCTGGGTGAACTTTTGCTGTCACCCTGATTGGAACAGGCAGCATCACTGAAGCAGGGAGACGCAGACAGTAGGTCAACTAGGTTTTTTAAAGCCAAGAATGAAGCACAAAAGAAAACAGAAGGTTACTCATAAGCCACACGATAGATAAAGTTCATGAGAGTCAGAGCCCATGGAGAGATAACAGGTCAAACTGGGAGGCCACTTAGCAAAGCAGAGTGGACCCAGCACCACAGGAAAGAGACCCTGAGCTCACCGCAGGAAGGAAGCACTGCCCAGTGCTTGCTCTGCAGTCCTGCTAAATTCGCCTTACCGTTTGGAAGGAACCGTGTGCCTGAGTCGCTCAGGCAGGCTGGTCAGGTGCAGGGGTTCACTCGCCCTGAGACAGGGTTCTGTTGTGCTTAGGATCTGGATCTACTCTCTGGCTGCTGGGAAGTTCCCTGATTCTTCCTCCTCCATCTGACCCATGAGTTGTCTCTTTCCTTCCCTGAAAATACTGTCTGTCGTGTCACTTCAGAGTGATTCACAAAGATCCTGAGGATCCGCTCTGTCTTCATCTCCTTATTTTCTGTTTTCCTAGCAAGAGCTATTCTTTGGGTCTCCCCTCGTGAGCTTCCTCTTTCTCTTCCTACTTTTCTGCTTTGTAATTGATCTGCCATCACACTTTGCACTCCACACAGCTATTGGGGTTACCATGAAGTTCGTCTTCCTCTTTTCTCTTGCAGGATTTTAAGCTCCTCACAACTTGGTTTCTTTTTCCTTCCCATTATCTGTGCTCTTAGCAAAGGCAGTCTCTGCAGTTCTCTTAACTCCACTATAACCACAGCCTTCTCAACATGGTGACTAACCTGAGGGAAGTTTTACTGCTTTGGTATTAGAGTAGCTTATATGAAACAAGATGTTTTTTACAGAAATGTTTTGAATTTCATTTTTCTAATGCTATGATTATTTGAAAATAAACACAATGCATTCAGGATCCTTCTATAGGCACACAAAGTGCACATGCAACAAAGAAGCAGCAATCAACTTAACAAGCGAGTGATGCTCAGCAGAGGCTGAAGGACATCAAGGTACATTGTGTAGATGAGCGCTGTTCAGTGATTCAGAGAGCGAGTGGGGAAATGAATCATCCAGCACGACTCGGAGGAAGCTTGCCGAACAAACAAACCTGTGCCGGAGCAGAAAGTACTATGTGTAGCTGGAGCCAGACCACACACACTATTAGTCACCTGATATTAAGGTAGCTAACTTTAAGTTTTTAAAATGTTATAACTTATAAAACTTGAAAATGCTTTTTTAGTTACATAAGTGTAATAGGCATAAGGGGCTTATAGCTATGTTTCTATTTGTGGATATTTACCTAGCATTATAGTAATACAATTTACCAGGCTTCTGCTTCCAACCAAGATGGAAGAAAAGGCTTAGAGCAACACTTCTATTTGATAAAACTTAAATTGAACAGATTATGGGATGATAATTTTCAAGAAATTAGAAATAAGGCAAACAATGACCATGTTCCCTAGCAGAGCACCATGGGACATGTCTATAATCCTACCATTGTGGAAAACTGAGGCAAGAGGATCAAAAGTTCAAGCCACCATGGGCAACTCAGTGAGACCCTATATCAAGATTTTGTTAGAAGTGGGATGTAGCCAGTGCAGAGGCCAGGGGTTGAAGGCTCTCTAGGATAGGGTTTCCAGACGTAATGCAGGAGAGAAAGCCTGCACGGAGCTTGGTGAACTCCAGCTCTCAGGACAGACTAGAGAGAGATGAGAGGACACTGGAGAGAGGTTTTGAGACCTGCAGAAGGTTCCCCTCAAATATTTAGCAGAATATTTTTGAGAACCTCCGTGCCTCAGCGGTGAAAAAAATCACTGACTAGGATTATAACGAATAGTGGGGCTGGACGGTGTGTACATCTACTGCCACCACAGTCCCCAGTTGCGCTGCTGAGCCTCGTCACTCGTGTCTTGTGAGTGGAGAGTTATTAGCCGAGGATAAATGCTGAGCTAACCTCACCTGACAAACATAAGAGACAGATCCCAAAAGGTCAAACTGCTTTTTCCTGTAACTTACCCAGAATCAATTTCAGGGATGTTTTTAGAATACAAAAAGTAAGTCACCAACAAGGAAAAAAAAATATAATATCTAGTATAAAAAAATGTATCAGTGTGATAATTTAAAAAATCCTCCGAGGGTGACAGCCTGGGGATTGAGCACGCGCTCAGCAGGCGAGAAGCCCAGGGTTCATCCTTGTCACAAACATAAAAGTTACTGTGCAGTCAATGACACAAGAACACACAATTCATAAGAGAAAGAAGTCATAGAACACAAGAACTTATGAGGTAAGGATGAGCAGACGGTAAAAGTTTTTATAACTATTCTCTATGTTCATAAAGCTGAAGGAAGGACTGAACATGTTAGAGACAAGGAAAATAGAGAAAAGACCAAAATAGAGCGTAGGCATAACAATTATGAAATTCTAAGTAAGTGACTATCAAGCAATGGAATCAAAGACGTAATAAAAAGCCTACCAATAAAGAAGAGCCCAGGCCCTGATGGATTCACTGCTAAATTCTACAGGAAATTTAGAGAAGACCTAACAGCAGTACACTTCAAACTCCTTAATGAAATTGAAAGGGAAGCAGTACTCCCAGATTCATTCCTGGAAGCAAGCAATAATGTGATACCAAAACCAGAGAAGGACCAAACTAACAAGGAGAATTACAGACTAAACTCCGTAATGAACATAGATTCAAAAATCCTTAGATACTGGCAAAGAGAATGCAGCAAATTACCAAGAAGATTATTACACTATAACCAAATGGGACTCATCCAGGGACACAGGGATGGTTCAACATATGCGAATAAATAAGTGTAGCACACCGTATTAACAGAGTCAAGGACAAAAATCATATGATCATCTCAATAGATTCAGAAAAAGCTTTTAACAAAGTACAGCACTCATTCATGATAACAACCCTACAGAAAACTGGAGTTGATGGTCCTTATCTCAATCTAATAAAAGCCATCTGTGACGCATCAATAGCTAACATACTAAGTGGAGAAAGGCTGAAAACTTTCTCTCTAAAATCAGGAACAAAAAGATGTCAACTGTCTCCATGCTTATTCAACATAGTTCTGGAAACTTTAACCAGAGCAATTATATAAGAGAAAGAAATAAAAAGAATAATGATAGGAAAGGAAGAAATGAAATTGTCATTGTTTGAAGATGACATGTTACTCTACATGAAGACCCCAAAAATGCCACTAAAAACTGCCAGATTTAATAATCAAATTCAGTAGTATAGCCAGATACAAAGTCAACACTCAAAAACAAATAGCATTCTTATACACGAATAGTAAACTCACTGAGAGAAACTTAGCAAAACAATGTCTTTCACAATAGCATCTGTAAAAAATGACATGCCTAGGAATAAATCTAATGAAGGATGTAAAAGAGCTCTGCTTTGAAAACGACAGTACTCTGAGAAAAGATATTGATGAGGATATCAGAAAATGGAAAATTATCTTGCTTTTGGGTACGAAGAACCGATATAATCGTAAAAGTGGCTATGCTTCCAAAACTGTTACACAGATTTAATGCAATTTCAATCCAAATTCCAATTGCATATCTCATATAACTATAGAAAACGATAATAGAATTCATTTGGAACCAGAAAAGACTTAGGACAGCAAAGGCAGTTCTGGGCAACAAAGGCAAGGCAGCTGGCACTATAAATCTGTCTTGAAAGTATACTGTAAAGCTACTATGATTAAAACTGCACTGAAAAAAAAAAAAAAAAACAGACCCAAAGACAAGTGAAACAGACTAGAAGATGCAGAAGTTACTCCAGACACACTCAGACACCTTATCTTTGGCAAAGGTGCCGAACACATTCGCTGGAGGAGAGCCTCTTTAATAGTTGGTGCTGGGAAAAAATGACTCTACACATGCTGAAGATTAAAATTGGATTCATATCTTTCATCATGCACTAAACTAAATTTGAAATGGGTCCCAGAGCTAAATATTAAGGCAGAAACATTAAACCTACTGGAAGATAGACTAGATACAACTCTTGAAGACATTGGTGTAGGCAAAGACTTTACGAATAAAACCCTGATTGCATAGGAACTATCACAAACAATCGACACCTGTGATCTCATTTTATTAAAGTTTTTGCACATGGGGCCGGCGAGATGGTTCAGTGGTCTAAAGCGCCTGCTTAGGAAAGCTCAGGCAACTGTAGGGATTGCGGTTCGATCCCCGGCACCACATGCTGTGCCAGCTCCACCACCAGGGCAGGCTGAGCCAGCCATAAAATAAATAAAGAAAGAAACAAACAAGCAAACAAATAAATAAACAAATTTTAAAAAAATAATAATACCTAAAAAAAAAAAGTTTTTGCACAAGAGAAACCACCAACAGGGTGAAGAGACAACCCACAATGTGGGAAAAAAAATGTTTGCCAGCTGTGCCTCAGATAAAGGATTACTACTGAGAACACATAAAGAACTCAAAAAAAATCAGAGTCCCCAAATTTAAAGACCCAACCCAGGGCCAGTGAGATGGTTCAGTGGTCTGAAATGCCTGCTTAGGCAAGCTTACGCGTCAGCAGGGACTGAGATTCAATTCCCGGCACCACATGCTGCGTCAGCCTCACCCCCAGGGCAGGCTGAGCTGGCCATAATAGTAAATAAATAAATAAATACCCAACCCAAAATGGGCATCTGAGATGAATACACACTTCTCAGATGAAGAAGTACAAACCAGAAATAGATATATGAAAAGTCGTTGAACATCACTGGTCATTCAAGAGTTGCAAATTAAAACAACACAGATTCTATCTCATCACAGAAAGCAGGGCTATCATCAAGAAATCAGGAACAAATGCTGGAAGGACTTGGGGAAAGAGGAGCCCTTCTCCACTGTTGCGGGGAGTGCAGACTAGTGCAGCCATTGTGGAAACCAATTTAGAGATTCCTCGAAGGGGTAGGACTAGAGGTCCCATTTGACCTAGCTATTCCCCTTCTGAGTATCTTCTCCGAAGAATTAAAAACATCACACCACAGTTATATATGTGCACCCATGTTTGTAGCAGCACAATTTATAGCAACTGGATTTTGTAAATCACCTAAATGCTCATCAACTGAGAAATGGGGCACAAACAATGTTGTCTTTTTGTATAATGGAGTTGTCCTCAGACTAAAGAAGAGCAAGCTGGAGAGTTTTATAGGCAAAGGCCTGTGACCCAAAACCATCCTAATACGTGAAACCAGCCACAAACGTGTGAACACCCTATTGTCTGTCTCACGTGAGGAGCTGAAAGAGTAAATAAGATCCAGACTCTACAGTGACGCCGGAAGAGGGGAAGAAACTTCAAAAGCAAGAGAAGCTAGGTTGGGGAAATGGAAGAAGAGGGACAGGGACCAGTGAAGATGGGTGTGCTACTGAGTTCTCTTAGTTCATCAGAAAGGTATGCTTGTGCGAATATTTTTGGACAATTAAATGCTGATATTGTCTGAGTAACTAAAGATAATATACACATCTATTAACCATTGTTACTCTTCTATCATATTGTTTTGGAATTTTGCTTTTTTTTCTTTTTAAAATTAAACAAACAAACAAACAGGCCAGTTAAATAGCTCAGTGGATTAAAGCGCCTGCAAGCAGGCACAGGGGCTAGGACTTCAATCCCTGGACCTACCATGCTGGCCTTGCCCCTGGGGTGCACTGAGACGGTGACTGAGACTGGGCGTGGTGGTGAGCACCTGTAATCTCAACTTTGGGAGGCTGTAAACAGGCGGATCACTAGGAGTCTGATCTAGTAGTGAGACCTTGAACACCCTGTAGACCCTTTCCTAAAATAAAAAAAAAAAATTAAAACAAACAAACAACTATGGCACTTCAGCCAGTGCAGGGGTGCACACTGTAATCCCAGTTCTCTGAGAGGCTGAGACAGGAAGATCACAATTTAAAGTCTGCCTTAGCTAACTTAGCAACTTGGTGAAACTGTCTCAAAAAATTTTAAAAGCCAGGGAAGTAGCTCAGGGCACAGGCCTTCGGTTCAATTCCAAGTACAAAAGAAATCATGATACTTGACATAAAAATGTGTACTGATAGCGTTAAATACAAAGGAGATGCTGCAGAAGAGTAAATTAATAAACCTGAAAAACAGTAATGGAAACAACAGCACATAGAATACAGAGAAGAAGAATATTCAAAAGGTGAATAGAATACGAGTAAGATGCGGGAAATTTTGAATTGCATCTATATCTATATCTATGTCTATGTCTTTGTCTATATATCTATATCTATCTATCTATCTATCTATTTAGAATCTCTGAAGGAGAAGGAATGTCAAAGTATTTAAAGAATGACGAATTCTCTAAAACAGATAAAAAACATAAACCAACAGAGTTAAGAATCTCAGCAAACCCCAAACAGAAAAAGCCAAAAGAAAACTACATCAGGGAACAAATTTTTCAAAAACTTTCCCAGTGATAAAAAGAAGAAAAAAACTATTAGGACCAAAGAACTTTCTATTTATTTTAAACATCAAAACAACACAAGGAACTAATTCAATATGCTAGATACCTCCTATTCTTCACAGAGAACAGAATTTTTCTATAAAGATATTTACACGTAAGAGACTTCAGGTTAGGGAAACATCTATGCAGTCTAATCACCTGTCCAGTGAGTGCAATGACCTGTGTTCGATTCCGGGTATCACTTGCCTTGCCAGCCCCACAACCTGCAACGTGCCATGGTGGCGCACACTGTGGTCCCAGTGCTGGGGAGCTGAGACAGGACCAGCACTGAGTCCAAGCTGCGCAGGCTTGAGACAAAGGGTCTATTAAGATTCACATCATACTTTGACACACAGTTGATAATAGTCAGCTTTGATATTTTAGATTTTCTTAGTAATTGCTTTTAAAATGTTCTTAATTAAAAACAAAAATTATGAGACTAAAGGCAAGTTCAAAAGCATTTCTACTTTATTTTATTTTTAATTATTTATTTATGTATTTGTTTGCTTGTTGTGTTTGTTTGTTTGTTTCTTTATTTATTCATTTTGTGGCTGGCTCAGCCTGCCCTGGTGGTGGCGCTGGCGCAGCATGTGGTGCCGGGGATAGAACTGCAGTCCCCGCAGTTGCCTGAGCCCTCCCAAGCAGGCGCTTTAGACCACTGAACCATCTCGCTGGCCCAGCATTTCTACTTTAATGTGCACCCTAAGCCTCTTAATCACAACATGTATTGCACAGCATGGAGCAGCTGTGTGCTGCTCTTAAAAAATTCCACAATTTAAATTAATTTTCTGCACCCATTTAAGTACAGAGAAATTAAGGATGTTATGCGGACAATAAAAATTATACACCAAGGAGCCTAATCTCTTTTTAACCTCAGTTTTTATAAAAGTAATAGTGGTGCTTATATTACTGGTGGAGATTTGTATTGGTTTTACTTAGAGGAACAGAAAGATATAAGGAATGGATATTAACACAAAATATACAGTATATAAGGAGTTATAAGATTGTCTTACAATAGTCAGCCACAGAGTCAGATGAGGAAGCGTGCAGAGGGCGTCTGCACGCTCTGGACTGGAGAATTCAGTCCCGAGGTCTGAAACTCACTGCAGTGCTCCGTGTAAGTCTCTATCCGTCGGCTGATGGGTCTGTGATGGATGCTGAAGAGTCTGTGATGGATGACGAAAGATCCAAGCTGGAGGCTGAAGAGTCTGCACTGCAAGCCAGACGATGAAGTCCAGGCCAAATGTGAAGACTGAAGCTCCTCCGAGGAATTGATGTCTTGACTCCTTCCTCAGCCCTTTAAAAAGTCAATTTGTGCTCAGTCACTCTGATGTGGGCCCATTGTGCCCTAGGGTGGAACCAATCATACCCCAGGACAGGCCCATGATCCCGCTCTAGGGAGGAGCCAATCATATCCTAGGCAGACCCTGATCCTGCTCCAGGGAGGAACCAACTGTACCCCGGGGCGGGACTCCCACCAACAGGGAGCCGGGTGGCTGAGTCATCCAGTCAAGTTGACTCACCGTATCAACCACTACAAGATTCTAAACCTTTTCTGTGGAGCACGTACACATCTCATCACCGCTCAGCCTCTTTCCGTGATATTCCTGTGATATTCCTGTTTGATCAAAGTTGGACAACATCCTGGGGTGGAATGAAGACATTTCTATTCCTCCTAACAATCAGACTCTTTCTTATTCCTGTAGATAAGATGACTATAGTAAGTGAGTGGCTCCCTCCCAAAAAAATGATGCAAATTTTTTTGACACAGGGTCTCACCATGTAGTACAGGCAGCCTCAGATTCACAGGAATCCTCCCGCTTCAGCCTCCTGAGTGCTGGATTGCAGGCATGCACCACCACACCCAGCCAGAAAAGCAGGCAGAAAGGCTATTACGTACAGAGGACAAAGGTAAGAATGACAGCAGATTTTGCTCAGAAACACTGCAAGCAAGAAGACTAGGAGAAATCCTTCATGCACTGAGACTGAAAATATTGCCAACAAAAACATCTAAAATGAAAGCAAAGTGTTCCTTCAGACCTGGGTAAGGTGAGAATTAACCACTCACAGAGCTTATACAGAAAGAATTCCCTCAAGTAGCAGAATATTGATACAAAGAGAACCTAGAACTACACAAAGGTGAGCACCAGCAATGTAGTTCCATGGATAAGCACAGGCTTCCCCATGATTTTGTAGAGCTTTTGAAAAGACAACAGTATTAGAGATGTTGAAGAAGGACTCAGAGTTCAAGCCCAGCCAATCAAGTTGGCACTTCAGTGAGACTATTTGTCAACAACAAAAGGAAGAAAGAAAAAAGAAAGAGAGAAAGAAAGAAAGAAAGAAAGAAAGAAAGAAAGAAAGAAGAGGGCTGAGGAGCAATGTTCTGAGTTTGATCCCTAGAACAGCAAAAATAAAAATAAAATAAAAGGGCTGAGGATGTAACTCAGTACAAACACCTCATTTTTGATCCCTATACTTGGGGGAAAAAAAAGTTTTGAAACAAAAATATCCACCCATACAGTGGGGAATTTTTGTTTTGTTTTTCATGAATTTAGGGCAGAGTGTACAGGGTGTATAGGGTCTCACTACATAGATTGGACTCAGAGTGATCCTCCCGTTTCAGCCTCCCAAGCTCTGGGATTACAGGTGCACACCACCACGCCCAGTCTCAATCGCTGTCTTAGCTCGTCCTGGGGGCGGAGCTGGCATAACACAGCCAGAGATTAAACCCTGGCTTCTGTACTTTGCCAAGCAGAAGCTTTAGTTGCTTGAGCTATCTGGTTGACCCCCAGTGTGGAATTTTTGATGTTGCTTTGTTTTTGTGGTTTTTATTGGTTTGTTTTGGTGTTGGAATTAGAGTGTGTGCCACCCTGCCTAACTTGAAGTTTAAGGTGTGTGTGTGTGTGTGTGTGTGTGTGACCATAGTGGCATAAAGACTTCAAGGAGAAAAATGAGAGTATACTGGAGTTCTGCTGAGATGGGAAAACTATAAGTTTGAAGTCGGCCTCGCCAATTTAGCGAGGTTCTGTCTCAAAATTTTTCGAAGGGCTGGAGGTAGAGCCCTGGCTATTGTGCACGAGCTCTGGGTTCAGGCCCCAGTACCAGGAAAGCGGAGAGGTATTGTGGTAGGCTTCGTGTGCTCTGTGAAGAGCAGCACGCTTGCTTCTGCGCGTGTGCCTGTGCCTTGCCCGGCCAAGGCACTACCAGAAAATGCTCCAGACTTTTGAATGGAATCGCATTAATCTACAAATCCGTCTTTCCATTTACTTGCATGTATTAGAAAGTATTATCTTGCTTTTCCATAAAGACTCAGACTTCTTTGGCCACTCCTGTTTGCCTTACATTTTTTTTTTTTATCAGTAATAAAAATATCCTTTTTTAAAAAAACATACTTCTTTTTTTAATAGCTAGTTTAGGTTCATGACATAATTGAGTGGAAGATTAAAAAAATATTGTGTACTCCCTCCCCCCACACATAAATATTCTCCCCGTGAGTGCTAATTTTAATGTCACCTTGACTGGGCTGAAGAATGCCCAGATAGCTTATAAAACATTATTGTGGGGCATCTCTGTGGAAAGTGTTTCCTGAAGAGATGAACATATAGTTTGGTACAGTAAAACAGATCTAATCCAGTAAGAGCTGGAATAGGCCAACGAGGCAGAGGAAGAGCAAAGTTTTTCTTTTGTAGAGCTGCTGTGATATCTATCTTTTCCTTAGTTCTCAGATGACCTGGATCTCCAGTCTCCCCAGGTGAGAGATGGCGTATCATGGGGTGTACTGTCCTCCATAACTGCACAAGACAAACCCCATAATATTTTATAGCTATTATTTCTATCATCTAGCTGTCTATCTATCATCTATCTCTCTATCATCTGTCTGTGTGTCTGTCTGTCTATAATGTCTCTCTATCATCTGTCTGTCTCTCTGTCTCTGTCATCTCCTATAGGCACTCTACAGCACCCTAGATAATCTGTGCCCTTATTGCCAGCATTCTGAACTAAAGTGCTACATTTGTTACAATCAGCGAACCTACAATCACACACCACTATCACCCAAAGTCCATTGTTTATGGTAAGGTTCCAGTAGGGCATCCTGAGAGCTTTAACAAATGTTGGATGGCAAGGATTCATCATGACAATATCAGACCCACAGTTTGACTGTCTTTTCTAGAATGTCATAGCTGGAATTATACAGTTAGGCACCCTGTTTATATTCTCTCACTTAGTAATACGCATTGAAGTTTCCTCTGTGTCTTTTCATGGCTTTGATAGCACTTTTCTTTTTAGTGTGCACCAGTTTGTCCATTCCCCTGTTGGAAGACATGCCAGTTGCTTCTAAAGTTCAGCAACTGTAAATAGAGGGAATGTAAACCACCACGTGCATGTTCGTGTCTACACAAAGTTTCAACTTTTAGGGGGTAGATAATCAACAAACATAATTGTTAAGAGCATGTTTATGGGCTGGGGAGATAGCTCCGTGGACAAGTGCCTGCCTGGCAAGTGCAAGGTAGTGAGTTTGAATCCTGGTCCCACAAAAAAAAAAAAGAGCATGTCTAACATTTTTTTCTTTTAGCACTGAAAGGGGGTCTGTGGCTTAGCTCAGTTGTTTTGTTTAAGCCCCCACTTGGGCAAACTCATTCAGGCACAGGGGACCCGACCCACCCTGAAGGCAACCTGAGCCAACCAAAAAAAAAGAAAATTGTTCTTTTAGTACTGGGAGTTGGGCTCAGAGGCTCCCTGTCACTGAGCTGCCCAGCTTGTTTTTCATTTTGAGACAGCGTCTTGCTAAATTGTCGGAGTGGCTTGAACTTGTGACACTCCTGCCTCAGCCTTCCTGAAAGCTGGGGTTACAGGCATGTGCCACGGGCAGCTTGGATTGTGTTTAGTTTGATAAAAAATAAAAAATTACCAGATTGTCTTCCAAAGTGGCTGCACCAGTTTTTATTCCCACTAGCAATGAATGTTTCTGCTGCTCGGCGTTGTTGTTTGCTTTGGATTTTGGGTGCGGAGGCTAAATATGTCTTAAAATTTCTACTTTCTGTTGTTATTGTATATTGATCTGATAACAGATTTAGCATAATCCTACTATAATAATAATTTCTTTGTACAGTCTTCTGTATTTTCTATTTAGAAAATTATGTCATCTGTGAATTGGAGCGCTGTTGTTTCTTTCTAACTCTTGTTCCTTACAGCTTTTTGTGTTTTAATGGCATGGGGATTGGATCTGAGGGCTCTGGACTGCATTCCCAGTACTCTTTCTATTTGTTTATTTAGACAAGGCCTTGTTAAATTGCTCAGGCTGGCCTCAAACTTGCAATCCTTCTGCCTCTCAAGTAGGTGGGGTTATAAGTGCGGCCACTGCAGTCCACTCCATCATGTTTTAACTAATTTTCTATTGAAAGAATTTTCATACATACCCCACAAAGGGATTTGGCTATAATATAATTAGTACAAGATGAAGTTTTTATGAGGTTCTATCAATGTAAATCGTTTTTA
>PVKN010009568.1:0-23595 GCA_004027915.1 Capromys pilorides
TGGGCTCCAAAATGACTTCAAGGCCAGCCTGAACTCTATATAGCAAGACCTTGTCTCAAAAAAGAAGGGGGCGGGAGGGAGAGGAAGAGAGGCGAGGAGAAGTAGGAGGAGGAGGAAGAAGAGCTGAGTGTGATAGAATAAGCTGGTAATTCCAGCACTCTGGGAGGCTGAGGCAGAAGAATCAGAAGTTCAGGCCTAGCCTGGAAAATTTAACAAGTCCCTGTATCAAAATTAAAAAGTCCCAGTGTAACTCAGCTGGGAGTTCAATCCTTGGTACTGGAAATTAACAAAAAATGAAACCCCTATGAATGGGCCTGGGTGTGTGGCTTCGTGGTGGGCACCTGCCTAGCTGCCTGAAGCCCTGGCTTCATTCTGCAGCAGCCCACACCCCCAGGAAGAAAGAAAAGAAAGATGGAAATGACTGTCATGAGACTGCAGTTACATCTATTAATATGGCTCACATTAAATACTGACCCACAAACATTTGTCAAATTGTGGAGAGACTCTGACCCCCTCTTGGCCTCTGCCAGCAGGAATATGGAATGGTACATTTGGTAAGCAGGTGTGTTTTGGGTTAAGTTAAACATAACCCCACAGAGAGGGTCGGGCCTCGCTGACCCTTTGATGGTGGACGTCTGCCTGGAGAAAGCAAGGGCCCAGCTCCTGTGCTCTGGGGCTATTCCCCACCAGTGCTCAGCCCAGGTGCACCCTGGGAAGAGGTGGAGCCAATTCCAGGCCCCAGGTTCCGTTGGCAGTGACTTCTTCCCTAACAGGACAGCAGGTAAAAGGAGAAAAAGAGTAAGTTTACCATAAAAATTTTTAAAAATGAAAAATAAAACCAACCCTGGCTGCTGGGCATGACAGCACATTCCTGTAGGCCCAGTGCCATGGAAGACTGAGGCAGAGGAAGACAAGTTTGAGCCGAGTCTGAACAATTTTGCAACTTAACAAGGAGAGCTTGCCTCAAAATTTTAAAACAGGTTGAGAGGAAGGAGGAGGATCCTGGAGATGTGGCTTTGTATGATGGCCCTGGGTTCAATCCCCGCTACTGAAAAATAAAAACAGACAGCCTGACAATGCTGCCAAGAAATCAGGTGACCAACTCAACATGAGCAGCAGCCAGTTCTGAGTAAGACATGTCCTGTGATCTGATGAGTAAGAGACTTAGTGGTTTTCCTCAAAAACCTGTAGCCTAATCCAACCACGAGACACAAGTTGGACAGATTCCAACAGAAGAACATTTTACAAAATAGCTAACCAGCGTTCTTCCAGACTGCCAAGGTTGAGGACTGGTGAGATAGCTCAGCAGCATAAAGACCTGCCTGGCAAGCATAAGGTCCGAAGTTTGATTCCTGGTACCAAAAAAGGGGGTGGGGCTTCTTGCTTGTTTTGTTACCTTCTGTCCACCATGAGCTATTTTTCCTCTGTGGTTCCACCTGCCTTGGACCCAGCTGACTATGGACTGAAATGTCTACAAACTGTGAGTCAAATAAAACTTTCTTCTCTTAGCTTTGGGCTTCGGGTATTTTGTCCCCGCAAGGAGAAAAGTCAGTCAGACACTTAGTCTAGTTATTGGTAGTTAAAGAAGGGTCATGACAGGGTCAGAGAAAAGAGCTAATTCAAGCAGCCATTTAATTAAGCAGGTAGTTAAGCAAGCAGTCAGACAAGCTTAGAAATGAAAAAGAAAATAGGACGAAGGATTGAAGGTTGGGAAGAGAATAAAGAGATAAGGACTCCCCCCTCCCCCCAGGACAAAGAGTCTTATCCCTTGAGTACTTAATTAAAAGGTTTAACAGTTCCCCCTGCCCATAGACCTCAAATTTCAACTAGACCTAAAGAAACAAATGCAAGATACCCGTTTTCTTTTGAACCCATTTCCTTTTAAACAAGCCCATATGCTCTGCCCAAGACAAACAAAGCGTGCTGGGCTTCATTTCGCTTGCAGGTAGTCAGAACCTGTAGGAAGGGTTAGAACAGGGAGCCACACCTCTCTAAAGAGAAAGGAGCTAGCTGGGCATCACTACTGACAGCCTATGGTCTGACGCAGTCTGCAGAGCTCACCCTGGCCCACCCAAGTGTCCCTCTAGGTACTTATTTCTCCTGCCAAAGTTCCTTTACCAGCCCAGCAAACCTAACCTGCCAATAAGAAATCCAACAACCAATCAAGTAGTTACCCTCAGAGGGGGTGGAAAAGGGGCTTCTACCCCATAAAACATGACCAGAGCCCAGATTTGGTGGTGTTTCTGCTCTGGACTCCCCCACTCCTCAGGAGTTGCTTTATACTGATTCCTCTTATAATACGTGTAATAAACTTGATTTACACTGGTTTAAAAAAGGAGGGGGGGATAGGAAGCTGTCAAGGTCAGCACAGGGCAGCATTCAGGGGCTGAGAAAAGAGAATTGCTGCAAGATCAAAGCCAGCCTGAGCTACAGGGTGAGTTCAAGGCCAGTCCTAACGACATAGCGAGACCCTGTCTCAGAGCTCATGCACACACACATACACATACACACACATCTGTTAAGGTCAGCCAGGTGTGGTGGCACGCAGCTATAATCCCAGCCTTCAGGAAGCTGAGGCAGGAGAATTGCTGTGAATTTAAGGCTGGTCTGAGCTATATCAGGAGTTCGAGTTCAGCCTAGACTCCACAGCAAGACCCTATCTCTAAAACAAACAAGAAAATAAACAAACAAAAACTGTCAAGATCATAAAAACCAAGGAAACTTGAAAAATTGTCACAGCTAATAGGAGCCTAGGGAGACATGGTGACTTAATGTAATGTCATATCCTACATGAGACCCAGAGTCAGAAAGAGGACAGAAGTTGCGTATGGTTTAGGCCTATAATCCTTGTACTTTGGGAGGCTGAGACAGGAAGATACTTTGTCTTAAAAAAAAAATCCTGCTAATATGTAACACTTGCTATATAAGCATTTTCCTTATAACAACTTTTTTATCCTCAAAATATCCTTATAGGAGGGGCCTGGGAGATAGCTCCATGGCACAAGTGCCTTCCTGGCAAGTGCAAGGTCATGAGTTTGAACCCCAGTCCCACCAAAAAAAAAAAAAAAAAAAAAACTGATACAAAATCTCCAATTGATGAGAAGACTCACTTTGAATAGGAAATCATTCAGACGGCCTCTTCCTAAAATCCAGCAAGCCCCATTGCCTACTTGGGGACAAACAAAACAAAAACCTCATTTGATGCTTTCTAAGACACTAAGAAAACAATTTGCTATGATTGGAACTGGGAGAAAACCAGGGAGAGAAAGCAGGGGAGATAAAACAAACAGCGGCCTTATTGAAGTCTCAAATCTAAGGTCTGATTCTCTTGGCTCCAAGTAGAGCTCAACGATGATAAAGCTCACCAGCTATGGCTGTCGGAAGCCAGGCCAGAATAAGAGGGATTGTCTTAAGAGGTCCACAAGCCATGCCTTGACTGCCAAGGCAGCCATTAGAAGTGAGACTGCCCTCTGAGGTGAAGGCCCCAGAGCTCAGACTCAGCTTCCCAGGTGGTCCAATAGGACTGAAGGGCTCTGGGCCTGCCTGCTCCCTCTGGCCAGACAGTCTCTGTCATCTCCATGGAGGAGCCCTGAGAAATCATGACCAAAAGAAAACCCAGCCTATTTCTGGACATCGGCACAGGTCTCTTTGCTCTTCTCCAGCCCTGACTTTCCTTCCAGTCATCATACCTCATTATTTAAAAGTAGTGCAACTCGTTTTTACTTGGGCATGTGTTCTCCTCCTTCACCTGTTGCTTGTAGGTCCTAGTTATTGGAACTCTTCTAACTGTATCATTACATGTCACAATTGTTTTTTGTGTACATGTTTAAGTTCTTCTATTAGCCTTAAAAATTCTCTAGGAATAACATCTGTATACTCAGAACAAGAGGTAGAGTCTGATTTCCTGTACAGCTGTGTTGCCTGTGACAGAATTCTCCTTCTTTGCTGATCCAACGTTTGCTGGAGGTGCTAAAGAAGAGAGCAGAAGGAGTGACTGAAGTCATGATGGCCATACTCTTGGGAGTGGTGACCATCATGGCTACGGCTGCCGCAGTTGGAGCGGCGTTGAGCCAAGGTGAACAAACTGTTTATCATAAGAAGTCAGAACAACTGTGGACTTTTCAGGAATGCATGGACTCTAAAGATAAAGAACGTGGGACAGATTGTTGTTATATCAAAATGTTGGTCTGCGGTGTGTTACCGCTGAGATCCTGTCTCAGCAACAAGAAGTTGATGATGCTTTTGCGAGATGGTTGTCAGGTTTGCCACTGATCTGTTGCAGATATTGAAAACCTTGATCCTTTTCACGTTACCCTATGGTTTAGTGGAAGCGTCGTGATATGTGATCTCTGTGCTATTTGGTAGTGAGGACAAATCCATCCATGGGTTATGGATCCACAGTCTGTAATCCTCGCCCTGATTTTTCAAAAAATAATAAAAGCGGGAAGATATAAAAAAAAATCCTTATAGGATAAATACTGTTATTTTCCCCACATCATATCTCTGGAAATAGAGACCTAAAGAGTCTTAATAACTTACTCAGGTCATATGGCAAGAAAGTGGCCTGCAATATAAGCCCATGCCAGCTGGACACGCCTAGTACATTTTTAGAGGAAGTGGAACATAGAGATTAGAAATGTGGGTGTTCAAACTAAACTTCCAGAGCACAAACTCCAACTCTGCTGCTTCCTGGCTGTGTGACTGGGGAGACGTGATATGGGCATGACACAGGACCTCCAGATAATCTAGGAGAAATAGGATTCCCAATCTGCTAGATGTCCAATTCACTAAATTCGAGTTCTTTAAAGTCAAAAAATGAGCCAGGCAGGGTGGCACGCACCTATAATCCCAGCACTTGGGAGGCTGAGGCAGGAGGATCAGTGTGAATTTGAGACCAGCCTAGGCTACAAAAGTGAGCTCCAGGCCAGCCTGAACTACATAGCAAGACCGTGTCTCAAAAAGAGTAAATAAATAAATAATGAAAGAATGAAGGTCAGCCAAATAGCCCATCAGATTAAATCGCCTGCAAGCAGGAACAGGAACTGGGGGTTCAATCCCTGAGTCTGCCATGCCAGCCCTCCCCCCAGGGGCATGCTGAGATGACAATTGAGACTGGGCATGGTGGCTTGTGCCTGTAATCCCAGCTCTTGGGAGGCTGTAAGTAGACAGATCACTGTGAGTCCCATCTAGTAGGGAGACTTTGAACACCCTGTAGACCCTTCCCCCCCACCAAAAAAAAAAATTAAAAAATAAAATAAAATAATGAATTCTAGGAGCTCTGGAGCTCTATTAAGAGTAGAAAGTATTTATTCAGAAAAAGAAAAGCTTGTGTCTAAGAAACAGAAGGAATGGTCAAGGAACCCCTTCTTCAAGGGAGTTTTTTTATTATTATTCGTTTTAATGAAGAAAAAAAAGATAACATAACAATGAAACAGTTTAAAAATAGGTTAGTAAGACAGTTACAACAATTAATACCCTCAAGGGAGTTTTATAGAGCCAAATCATGAGGTGTAAGGTAGGACAAAACTATAATAAACCAAAAAAGATCACAGGATAGGGGCTGGTGAGATAGCCCAGTGGTCTAAAGCACCTGCTTAGGCAAGCTTAGGTAACCACAGGAACCGTGGTTCGATCGATGGCACCACATGCTGTGCCAGCCCCACCCCCAGGGCAGGCTGAGCTGGCCATAACATACATACATACATACATGCATGCATGCATGCAAGATTTTTAAAAAAAGATTACAGGATAGTTACTTAGGCAACACTGAGCCAATGGAAAATCACTAGCTGTGTATGTGTGAAATTGGACAAAATATGATCAACCAATAAGATTACAAGTATAGGAGTTTAAGTTCTAGACCACCCTGGGCTACAAAGTGAACTCAAGACTCAAGGGCAGCCTGAACTACATAGTGAGACCCTGTCTCAAGAAGATGATAAAGTAAAAAGGAGAGGCACTTTGGTAATGTCCAGTAAATGGAGATCAAATGGGAAAGTAAGTCACCTAGCAAGGACACATGGGACAGAAAAGGACTTTCCCGGAAGGAAGAGGAGGATTAAGGTGGTCTTATCCTCCAGCCACAGCAAGTGATCACACCAGTGAGACACACTTCTAGACCATCGATGCCATGGGTCAAGTGAGCCTGCAGGCTTGTCAGTATGTTTAACACTTCTGCCTTGGAACACAGACATCTTCCTATCCATCTAGGGGTCGCCAGGGCTACACACTGGTTCCACAGAGCCAATAAGTGTCACTGGGGGTTTCCCATCTAACTTCAGGGCCATTAAACCAGTGTGTTGCAAACCAGTCTTCAGCCTATAAAGTTTATTGTGTATACACACTGTTTGGGGTGGCCAACCCAAATATATAGTAGAATTAGACCAATGAGAATAGGAGTGGATGTTCATTCCCAGCACAAGTGGGCCTCCCTACTCAGATGTCCAATAGTGAGGATTAACCTTAGATAATCATCCCCTATCTGAAAATAGCCACCTTGATATATATGCTTGTTGGCCCTCAGTACGGGACTCTTACTCTTACTTAATAGTTATCTTACTAGTGCCTTAGAGAAGCTTCAGAGGCACTGTTAGAAAAAATTCAATCATGTCCAGGATCATTGAGAATATATTATGTGGGCCCTCATTTATCTTGTAATGGTGGACTCAACTGTGAACCGCTGAACTTTTTGTATCTAGTCAGCCCTGTCTTGTAATTTATTCCAATCATCTCCCTCCTTGACGTGGGGATACCCACTAAGGAAGTCCTGGTGTACTCCACAAGGGGAGCAGACCACGCAGTTGAAGGGCATTTATTGTAACGCTGCACATTCCTGTGCCCACATGAGAAAGGAATTGTATTCTCCCTTAAGTGGTAAGGTGATTATAGTAAAAGGAGTAAGTGTAACATCTTAGATCATTTATCTGAAGGCTTTGCTTTCGTTTTCACTTTTGTTTCTTTTTTTAAATCTATTTTGAGAAGGGGTTTCACTATGCAATTCAGACTGGCCTTGAATTTACTTTGTAGCCCAGGCTAGTCTCGAACTCACAGCACTCCTCTTGCCTTAGCCTTTCCAGTACTGGGATTACAGCGTGTGCCACCACACCCAATTGCTTTCTCCTTGAACAAGAATTTAAGTCTTCCATGGATTCGCGGGAATACGCAGATGCTGTTCACACTCAGTGGCAGCATCTGGTTCCCTGGGCTTGAGTCAGGTATGGTGTGTCCAGGAGTCCAGGCCTGCTACCTTGACAGTTGATGCAGTTGATGTGAGCATAGTCTACGGTCTTTCCCAGGTTGGCCCTACGGATGGAGCTGATGAGAGAAGAGACTTTTTGGTGCAAAATCTCCAGGTGCAGCATAGGATTTCCCTTTCTTTAGGCTGAGCTTCTGTTAACTATTGAAGAGTCTGTTGGAATTTAGCCAGTGAGGGGACACCCTTCAGTAAGGCATCTGTTTCTCTATGAAATAGAATGTTGTTAGTGAGAAAAGAGCGTCTATGAAGCATTTTCAGATCACTGGGGCCTAGAATTTGAGGTGCGTTTCTTACTTTAAGAAAAGCTAAAGGTAGTAAGTGAGGACGCAGTCGGTGGGTCTCCTGAGCCCTTTTGCAAAGATGTCTCTTTTGGGTCCCATTCATTTTTCCTACCTTTCTTGATGACTGTGACCAGCACCCATAGTGGGCATCATGAAGAGTGCCTGAGAGACACCTATGTGACTGTCCTTTAAAGGAAAGTCCATTCCTGTAAGCTCTTAGGAAGTCCAACCTTGGGAGTGATTTCTGAGACCAAAACCTTTACTACCTCTTATGCCTTCTCTGTTCTACAAGGAAAGACCTCCACCCAGTTTGTGAAAGCATCTACCCCAACCAGTAAGTACTGCAGTAAGTACTCCTCACTCTAGCATATGATTAAAATTGAGCTTCAAGTCTCTCCCCATGGATAATATCTCTCTGTCCATGTATACAGGGAGGCACTATGGTCCAGTTAAGAGGACTGTTCTGTCAGCAGAGCTCACATGTCTTTGTCAGCTGTATTGTCAGAGAAAGTCCCTTTCCTTTAAATAACTGAGACCATCTACTGGGTTGTCTCTCCCCAGCTGAAAGATTTGATGTAAAAACTTAGTAATTTTCCATTGACTAGCACCAGGTAGGAACAATTTACCATAATCTACAACCATCTTGATGGAAGGAAATGACACCATGAGAGAGAGCCCTTCTGATTTCTTTTCTTTTGAGGGGGAAGGGGTTAAAAATTTTTTTTTTATTTTTTTATTAGCTTGTACTGATAGTAATCCTCCTGTCTCAGCCTCCCCAGCACTGGGATTAGGATTACAGTTGTATGCCACTACGCCTGGTTGCCTGGTGGCACACACGACAAAAAATGCCAGGGATCAAATCCAGATCTTTCTGATTGCCAGACAGGCCCTTAAACCGCCAAGCTATCTCCCCAGACCTACGTTTTTGTTTTTGAGACAGGGTCTCACTATATAGTTAAGGCTGGCCTTGAGCTCACTTTGTAGCCCAGGCTGGTCTCAAACTAGGGGAGATCCTCCTGTTTCCACCTCTTGAATGCTGAGATACACCACCGGTGGGACTTTGTCACCAGGAAGGGAGAGTTGAAAGGTAACTACCACTCCCAAGAGGACTTTTGGTAGAAATCTCAAAATTCCATGATAACTCAAAATCGTGCAGTCTTGCGTGACTTGTGGCCGCTCTCAGAAAACTCAGGCGGGCTTTCTTCCGCATCTGATTTTTGACTGAGAATATTTGGGTCAAATATGATCAAGGGACTCTTCCCAGATCAGGGGGGCCTGAAGAGGGGCCCTCAAGCAGTTTCTTTTGCTGCTGCACCAGCCAGTTGATTATTTTGGATACTTGGTCAACTTCTGTTTGGTGTTCTCTGTGGTGAATTACCGCCATTTTGGAGGGCATAGGGACAGATAATAAAAGATCATCTATCTCCTTACTTTCTGGGAGGCCCATTGGCTGTCCAATAATGTGTTTCTTTCCATATGGCTGGGGGGGGGGCATGTAAGTGCAGGAAAGCATATCAGCATAAATTTTGGCTTTCCATTCTTTACTGAGTTGTAAAGCCCAGGTCAGAGCTGAGTTCTAGTAGCTGAGCTCTAATCCCAAGCTCAACTGAGGAACTTCCAAGTGTCTGACACAGAGTCACTACTGAACCCCCTGCCTTTCCTGTCCCATTTTCTGTGAGGAACTGCCAGTCACAGAAGAGGGTTAAGTCAGGGTCATGAGGGTGAGTGTAACAAGTTCTCACTGGCTGCCTGTGTGTGGACAGAACTTCTTCTTAGCTGTCATGTCTTCCAGCCCTAAGTTCCTCTCTCTTTAGTAGAAAAGTAGCAGGGTTTAAGGAGGAACATCTTTATTTGAATGATCTTCCTACAAAGCAGAGCCCGGTATGTAAGAAGTCCATTATCTGATAGCCATGGGCTCTGTTTGGAAGAAAGATGTCCTCCCACATAGCAAGGTGTTTAGACAATGAGGTCTTTGCCTAAGATGTCTCTACATTTCTAAGACATGCATGCCATCCCTTTGCTACAAGGTCTAATTCATGATTCATATGTCCTAGAGGCTGTTGTGTAGGTCCCTAATCCTGGGTAAGCACTCCGAAGCCATGCACAAATTGAGGGCTGGGAGTACAACTCTGTGACACAGGAGACTGCCTGGCAAGCACAAGGTCCTGGGTTTGGTTCCCAGTACCAAAACAAACAAACCTAGAAATTAAAATGCTGTCCGGTCGGTAGGCTTAATGCTGGGACATTTAGAAGGGCTTATTTAAACTTCTAGAATGCAATCTGGGAATAAGGCTCCCAGGTTAAAATAGAGGTATCTGCTTTTGGGGTTTATTTTATAAGTAGATAGAAGGGTTTTGCAATTTCACCATATCCTGGTATCCAAAGGCAACAAAAGACTGTACTTCCTCAGACTCCCCTTAATTGTTTTATAGTCTTGGGTCATGGGAAGGAAAATGTTGATTTAATTCTTTTTTTTTTTTTTTTTTTGTCTTTTTGAGACAGGGTCTCGCTATGCAATTCAGACTAGACTTGTGCTCACTTTGGTAGCCCAGGCTGGTCTCAAATTCATATTGATCCTCCTGCCTCAGCCTCCCAAGTGCTGGGGTTACAGGCGTGCGCCATCATGCCTGGCAGGTTGATTTAATTCTCTTCCCCCTCAGCCTTCAGGTTCCCTTGGATATGATGAAGCCTAAATGTTTTACCTCAAGTTGGCAAAGTTGTGTTTTAGGTCTAGAAACTTTGTAACCCTGTGTGCTAGAAAATTCAGCAGAATGTGGGCACCTACTTTGGCTAGGCTCTTCTGAGGGGGCACATAACAGTATATCATCTACATATTGCGAGACTGTGACCTGGGAAGATTGAAAACATGCCGTGTCTTAGGAAATCACTTACCCAAAAGATGAGGACTGTCTCTGAACCCTTGATGAAGCACAGTCCAAGCCAGGTGAGAGGTCTGGTCACAAGGATTTTCAAAGGCAAACAGAAAGTAGGAATCTGAATATGAAGAAATATAAATAAAGGCATCTTTTATCAATCTAAAGTCCTGTACCAACCTCCATCCCCGTTGGGTTTTTGCCCTGGCAAGATTGGAGTATTGCATGGGCTTTTACAGGGTTCAAATAAACCTTATCCTTGAATCAATATAGGCAATAATCTCCTAACTTCAGATCTTAAAGGGTATTGTCTCTGGTGAGGAAAGATAGTAGGGTCTTTGAGGTATATCTGCACCAGAGAATCTTATTGCCCTACCATTCTACCTTTAGTTGCTCATACATCAGGCTTTGTATCTGGCTTCATGAGGGAGGCAGCATACCTGACCTGGGTGCATGTATATTATAGTCTTTAAACAAGATCAACTATCTTTCCCCAGGAGGGGGAACTGGATTTTCAGGCATAATTAATAAGGAATGAGTGAGGAGAAAGCCATCCCAGTTATAGCCTATGGGTTGTGAGAAATAGTTACGTCCCCTCCAGTGGCATTTTTTCAAGGAGGTATGATGGCTGGAAGGAAGGCTAGATTTGAAAAGAAGGCCTGAGAGATACACACCAGTGTCCAGCAATAGACTGCTTGCTTTTCCCTCTGTAGTCATGATTGCCCGGGGTTTCTCATGGACTTGACAGTCCAGTCAGAGGGAGAAGGCAGAGAGCATGCTGGAGCCCTACTGTCTTGCTGGACCAGCTGGTAAGTTGGGTCTGTACTTGGGTTTCCATCTCAGAGAGCAGCCCAACTTCCAGTGTCACCTTTGCAATTAGAGCATGGCCCAGGGCACTTCTTGTTGCAATTTCCTTTAAGATGGCCTAACTTTTGGCAGCAGTAGCAGGTGAGGCTAGTAGAGCTCTTCTTGGAGCCCTGATAATAAGACTTTGAGTCTTTTTCTTTTAAGGCTGCAAAGGAAGCCGCTTTCTCCTGGTCTCTCTATTTCTACCTTTTGGCCTCCTCCTCATTCTGATTATAAAACACTGAGGAGGAAATTTTCACTAAAATATCACGTAAGGCTGAGCAAGGCAGGAGGCTCAGCATGAATTCAAGGGCAGCCTGGGCTGCATAAACAAGTTCAAGGCCAGCCTGCACAATATAGCAAGATCTTGTCAAAAAAAAAAAAAAAGACAATAATAATCATGTCAGAAGCTAAGGATATATGATTTACCAACACCTCTAGTAAAAGGTCTAAAAAGGCAGGGGGTTCTTATTTTTCTCTTGCTGAATATTGGACAACTTAAATTAATTGAAGGGCTTAGTTTGTTGTTGTTGTTGTTTGAAGGACTTAGTTCTTATCCTTCTCAGACTTTCAAGAATATATGTGCAGAGAGGCCTACTATTCCAATCTTCCATCTGATTGCTGGGCCAGTAAGGCTGTTGGTTAGGGGCTGCTTGGACTCCAGTGGAAACTGGCTGTTCCACTGGCTGCCTATCTTCTGGTCTTCTGAAACTAATATGCCATGCAATAGCAGCATGTAATTCTGCTTGTCTCTCATTAGAAGTCAACGTTTGAGTAATATTACGTCTTTCCAGTCTAGTTCATGGGTCCAAGTAAGTCTCCTAAAGACCCTATGTACTTATCAAGTTTGCCTGAAAGCCTCTCAGATCCAGCTTGATCTATTTTGTCTCTGAGAGTGAAGGACGCATGAATGCAGCAGCTCCAAATTCCCCTATTTACTTCCCATAAGGCATACTATCCCTGAGAGCTTTAAAAAAAAATCAGCTAAGTATGGATAGAACCCTTTCAGACAGGCCTTAATCATGGCCAGTCCAGAAGCCCTGCTCTTGGGACCCAAAAGGCAAGGAGAGAAAGCCTGGAACTCAGTGAGCCTTGGAGTCTCTGAGGTTGCCTTGGAATCTCTGCCCTCTGATTCCAAAGGCTGAAGAAGAGCAGCCTCAGGCTCAGGGGTAGTGGGTGCCTTAAGGGCCAAACGTGTCTCATTTTCCTGTGCCTTATATTGGCATTCTGAACACAAATAAGGATTGCTTCTTAATGGAAAAGAAGTCTGAACCTAGGCAATTCTGACCATTTTCCCTCTTAAGAGCATCATAATCATTACCTCCCTCAGGAGTCCCTTTGGCTCTAGGGTGTAGGCAGGCTATGCTTGGGTGCAGAAAAACATTTTTTTTTTTTGAAATGCTGTAAAATAGTATTTATTACTTCATGTTCCTATTGTACATTACTAGACAGTGTTCTTTCAGTATCCACAACAGAGTGGTTCCAAGAAACCCCACACGTACAAAAGGCACAGGTACTCATGGTCCTTTTAAATATGGAAGTATTTGGCCGGGCGTGGCGGCACATGCCTATAATCCCAGCACTTGGGAAGCTGAGGCAGGGGGATCAGTGCGAGTCTGAGACCAGCCTGAGTTACAAAAGTGAGCTCAAGGACAGCCTGAACTGCATAATCAGGATATATATATATATATATATATATATTATATATTTGAATACAATCTATGCACATTCTCCTGTATATGTTAAATCATTTCCATGTTGCTTGTAATACCTAATACAATGCAAAAGCTATATAAATATTATATTACTTAGGGAAGGTTTCAACAAAAAGCTTAGTTCAGACGCAATTATTTTTGCATATTTTTAATCTGTGGTTTGTTGAATTTACAGATGAAGAGCCTGAAAAGATGAAGGGGCAAACGTTTAGAAAATTAAGATGTGTGTATGTGTGCGTATCTTGTATCCTGTAGCCTCGCTAAACGCTTCAGTTTTTGAAGATTCTTTGGGACAATCATGTCTGTCTGTGGCCTCGATAGGGATGCACAAGAAGCTGAGCAGCCATGCGCTGCTGTTGCGGGTTCATCTTTGGCCACTTCTCGGGGTCCAGTCTCTGGTGAAAGTCCCCTCGGGCAGCGAGCGTGCAGGTGGGCTGAGAGGCCGCCTTCCTCCGGGCGGGCTGCGGTCCCCCCACAGAATTTGTGGGTCTCCCCTGGCGGACTTTTCTTTCGCTGAGTGGCTTCAGCACCAAGCTCGGCTCACCCCAGATCCCTTCTCACCGGCCACGCTCAGTCCAGAAAAATATTAAACTATTAGTTTCCTTTTTTTTTTTTTTTTTTTTCCAGAAGTGGGGATTGAACTCAGGTCCTTGCACTTGCTTAGGCAAGTGCTTATTTTACTGAGCTATCTCCCCAGCCCCTAAACTATTAGTTTCAATATGTGAGGATCGAACATCTTTCAGTGCTTAAGAATACATTTCAAAGGAGTAAGAGGTCTTGACTTGAAGTTCTTTATGGTGAATGCAAAAAGAAAAAAAATCAGCATCTTTCAATTTCTAATTAATCTGTACCCTCAAGGCATCCCTGAGTAGATTTCACTCCAGGGCCAGTGGCTGCCGTCTGGAGAGAGATCCAGGAGATAAACCCAACTGGACTATCCGCCTTCATACTGATGCAAGATGGTATCTGCCCAGGAAACTCGTATCTTTACTCCCGTAGGTGTTTTTGAAAACACAACTTAGCAAATGACGTCAGCCATAAAGATCATGTTTGAAAAAGAAAGAACTGCTGGCAAAACCAGTAATCAGGAGACCTAAAGCACGGCATTTTAAGTCTCCGAGAGAGACTGAGGCAGATAGAAACTTTCCATTTTGCAACAGAGATCACTTCTAGCAGCAAACAAATGACTTGAAGGAATTTTGTCCAGGAAGAAGCCACCACCTGTGTTGCCCACTTAATCCCCTAGTTAACCTTTCTCAGAAGCAAGACAAGGCCAAGCTCTTGTAAGGTTTAGTGGAAAATGTCTGAGTCTCTGAAGCGCTCAGGTCAAACTTACTGCTCAGCAACCATAATTGGCATATTGGGCACATTTATTAGTTGCCTACGTGCACGGGAGGAAAGAAAAAGGCTAACTAAAATCTCTTACTCTTAGGCTACAGAAGACCCAAATAAGGACACATTGTCCCCCTGAAGTCTGCTTTGTTCTGTGAAAGGCAAATGGCTGTTACAAGCTGCCTCAGCCTGACTTTCTGGATGATGGTCTAATGGTAAGGTGGTTCTACAGTGTTATGGTTTGTGTCTAGTTGTCCCCTCAAAGCCTCATGCAGTTATGGGGTGGACTTCTAGAGTTTGTGATTAAGCCTAGATGCAGTGCTGGGATTATGGATGTGAGTGTTCCACCCACCATGGGGAGGATAGCCTGATGCAATTTTTTTTTTTTTTTTTTATGGCTGGCTCAGCCTGCCCTGGAGGTAGGGCTGGCACAGCAGGTGGTACCAGGGATTGAACCACAGTCCCTGTGGTTGCCTAAGCTTGCCTAAGCAGGTGCTTCAGACCACTGAGCCATCTCGTTGGCCCATAGCCTGATGCAATTTAAGGGAGACAGACTTACTTTCTGGAGCCATTGTTCCTGCTACTCTTCCTTTTTGCTCTTGTTGTTTTGCTCTTTTCTGCCACCAGGAGCTGCTGCCCTCTGCCATATGCCAGCTGAGTACAGACTGAAACTTCTACAAACTGTGGGCTAACTAAACTTTTTCTTCCTTAATTTTGAATGTCAGGTATTTTGTCCCAGCAATAAGAGAAAAGTAACTGAGATATAAAATTAACTCTTAATGAGTTGGAGAAAAACTTAGCAAGTGTTTCTAACATACTAGCAGAGAGAAAAGTCTGCACCTATAGTTCAACTCTAAATGGAGCTTTAAGAAAGGGCTCATAAGGCCAGCCAAATAGCTCAGTGGATTAAAGCACCTGAAATCAGGCACAGAGGGCCAAGGATTCAATCCCCACCCCCGGGGTATGCTGAGACAGCAATTGAGACTGGGCGTGGTGGCATGCACCTATAATCCCAACTCTTTGGAGGCTGTAAACAGGAGGATCACTATGATCTAGTAGTGAGATCCTGAACACCCTGTAGACCCTTCCCTAAAATACAAAAAGAAAAGGGGGGGATATTCTAACGGTTCTATCTGATCACTCTGGGATAGAGGATCCTAGAAGATCACTGAGTTACCTCTGTGTGGGGGTTGAGTAGCCGAGGCGGAATTTTCAATAGCAAGGCAAGTCTTTCTTGTCCAGCTGGTCCATGTTAGCTGTTACCAGAGTTTACACACTGCCATAACTGTGAGGCATCTATGTACTTGTCTACACTAAGTCACACTTATATGAGTGTACTACCTCAGGTCCCTGTGCTAGACAGCAGGGTCAGATCACATGTCCTCAGATGCCCTGGGCCTTGAAGCAATCTGAAGTGGCCCCCACATCCCACCACCTCATGAGTTGGGGGAATATTGCATCTTATGAGTGACCCATAGGGTGTACCCCTATGTACTAAGATCACAACAACAATAAAGGGAATGGCATAGTGCCACTAGGCTCATGGCTACCACAGAACAGCTTCTGGCCACCAGTCCCAGGTGGACCCCAAAGATTCCCATCACTGGGTGAGCAAGGAGGTCCTTTTCCAAGGCTTGGATGGCTCATAGCCCTGCATCCTTTTCTTCTAAGGCTTCTTACACTTGCATCTTGGTGGTCAGGAACATAAGTGCAACGTTTTATAAGCAAGAGAGCACAAGTACCTCCTTCCATTGCAGTCAGTAGATCAAGCGCCATGCACTTTTGCAAAATCACCTCTCTCTTTTGAGCAGTTTCATCACTGAGCACCATTAAAGCCTGGCAGTGACATTCAGGGCCCAGGGCATGTGTTGGGCAAGGACTTCAACCTGGAGGGCCAGGTCTGTTGTCGCTGCCCTTGGTAGCATCCAGGCCATCAGGTAATTCACCAGCTTACCTATCAAGTGTGGTGGCCCTGTGGCACACAGCATCTCAATTGTGGGGTGTATCTGTGATGGTGGCTCTGATCGTGCTCTTAACAAATGGGAATCTCAGCTACACCTTGGATCCCTACTTTCTCCAGGAGGCCAACTGCACGGCATGCAATGATGTATCTTGTGAATTTAGCTTTGTTTTTTGTAATATAAATATTCTGGCTTTGTATTTTTGTATATTTTAATCTAAGGCCCTCGTTCCTGCACTGTGTTCTCAGGTACATGAGCAATCTCAGGGATAAGTCAGCAGCAGCTCCAGGTCTCACAGCAGGAATAGTTTTTGTTTTCATTATTATGGAGAACAAACATTCATAGTGCATAGCCTATGGAGGTGAGCTATGGGTTTCTGCCAATTAGGCTTGAGTCTTCTGCCATAGTATCCTCTTGGAACCCCCTCCACCTTAAAAATGTTTGATAGGAGACTAGGTTTTAAAGGGATTGCCCCATGACTTGATCTTTGACTGGAAGATCCAGAAATTAGTCTAAATAGAAAAGGTGATGCAGAGAATTTAGGAGAGGCTGGGCTGAGTAAAAGGCTCAGAAAAGAAGCCAAAGTTAGGTGATTTGATGAGTGTTGTCTAATCCTAGGAGCATGGGGCTTGCTTTAATTAACTGATCCATCCTAGGTAGACAGATAAGCCTAGCTTGATAATGCACTTCAGTGTGTGTGTTGGAGAACATTTGTATGAAAAAGAAAGTGAGTTGCTGAGGCTGAGTTTTAAGACCCACACCCTTGTGCCCATTCTGCACTGGGCAGGAATGGCAAGAAAAAGCAAGGACTAAAATTATGAGCCATTCAACATTTTGGCTTTCAGAGAGACCCATAAGAGAGGGCCTCTGTGGTGCCAGGAGCCGGCGTCCTACCCTGCTGCAGTAGTGATGTGGTGTTTGGGATTTCATTTATATGCTGTGAGATCACTACAGACCCACACCACTGTGCTGAGACGGGACAAACGCAATGGAACGCATTGGGCAGTGTGTGTCTGATCCTGGTTTCTTGTCTCCCCAAATGCCGCCCCCTTATTAATTATTACATTTATCTGGAATTTGTAGGACTTTTGCTGAGTCCCTGAGTTGGCAATTGCTAGGTGGCCTAGCCTGTGTAAATATAGTATGTTGATCTTTTCTCCATGCTCGTCTGGGGTTTTACTGTTTATGAAATTCTTTTAGTATTGAGAGAAAAACAGCCAAAGCATCTGTGACAGAAGGCTCAGCCCAGGGCAAAAGGATCTGAAAAATAAGTTGGGGGAGGCTCTTTTCGAAGTGCAGATCTTGAACCATCTTTTGTAATCCCCTTATTTGTTTCCTATTGGCATCAAATCTGTCCTAAAATCATGTAGATTTACACATGCACACACATAGCTATTTAATTCTTGAAGTATCTCTGCCACTCTGAAATGACTTATATAGAAATCCGGAAAGAGCAAGCACCCCACACACGCCTTGTTCCCAACCTCCTGAGTCAAGACTGTTATTTGATGCAATTCACGCCAAACACCTGCTGTTTGGATGGCTGAAACCTACTCAGTTTGTAATCTTAGAGAAGCAAGTGGGGTCAGGAGACCAGGAAAGGGAGTATGAGTGTATACGCAAGTCACTCGGGAACTTTTATGCAGGTGTAAGAAACTTACGTCAAAGTGGCTTCAAGGTTGTTTAATAGGAAACAGATGAATGTAACTCCATGTGTACTGCTAAAAACCAAAATTTTGCCAGGCGTGGTGGCGCGTGGATCTTAAGTAGTAAGGTTGCCTGCAAGTGCTCTTTGGTTCAACCTGCCTGTTCTGGTTTCAAAGAATTTTCATGCCAGGATGGACAACAACTGCTGTCCATTTCAGACTTGTGCCATAGCTGGACCAGGCATCAGGTGGAGGTCCCTCTTTTCCATCTGCACAGGGACTAGATGTCATAACCTGTAATCCATCCTCCTGGACAGTGTTCAATACTGTTGCCAGTTCAGCTGCCAATAGGCTGACCAATCTGCCACAAGCCTGTCCCCCAACATGGGGAGGAAGGAGGTATCTGAACTGCTCTACTCCTGGGATGAAGTGTCCATGTATGGACCCAGCCCTCAGCCGGGTGTCCACTCTGTGCTTCCCCTGTCTGCTGCTCTTTGATACCTTCGCAGGTGTAGAAAGCAGCATATATCACTGCTGTTACTCAGTCAAAGAATAACAGCTTTTGGCTCCTTTCTATGACTGTGATCAGAATCCAACAAGGAGCTTCCACGTCCCTGTTTTTGCCATAGGCCCCCAACCGAGCCCAGTATCACTCAGGGTAAGCAGCAGGGAGGGATCAGTGACTCAGAGAATTGTACCTGCGTGACTGTCCTCTTCAAGTCCTGAAAAGCAACTTCTTCTGCCTCTGCTCAGCCCTATGTTGTGCCCTTTAGGGCCGCCTGCTACGAAGGGCACAACAGGGTATCTAGGTATGATTGCCCACCAAGAGCCCAACAGGCTCACTCATGTCTGTAATCAGCATACCACCATGGGTCTGGTGGATGCCCTGATTTTATCAATAATTACATCAGGAATTACATTTGTCCTTCCCTACCAGATGTCACCCAAGAATTTGACAGACAAGCCAGGGCCCTGGGCCTTGTCTTGGTTGAAGGCCCACTCCCACATCAGCAAAGCTTCCTTCAGACCTTGTGCAGTAGCTTCCAAATCTGTAAGGCCATCAGAGGTTAATATAATATCATCAGTACAATGGAACAGTGACATGGAGTGTGGCCATGTCCTGGGCCACAAGCACAGGACACAAGTTGGGCTATGTAAATAGTCTGTGGCAACACCTGGAAGGTCCACTGCCTGCCCTCCCAGGTGAAGACAAGTTGGTCCAGATTATCAGGCATGATAACCGTGGAGAAGAAGGCACTGGCCAAATCCACAACCTAATGGCACTGACCCAGTGTCAGAGTGAGAGAATCCCATCAAGTCCGCGGCATTATGTACCACTGGATGCAATAGAAGAGTCACTTTATTCAATTCCCAATAATCCAAGGTCATTTGCCACATCTCATCTGGTTCTTGTTTAGGCCACAGTGGAGAGCTGAAAGAGCTCCAGGCTGGGCACATCACCCCCAACTCTTTCCAGTGTCAAGATGGTTGTCCCATCTTCTCATGGCCTCTAGGTAGCTGTTACTGCTTCCTACACATAACTCACATAGCCTGGGGGAAACTCAGCAGTGTGTGGTGTGGCTGTCATTGGACTATGGTTTTTACCAAGTGGATCCCCACACAGAATTCTCCCTGCCCAGCGTCAAGCTGAGTCCCAGTCAGTATGTCCACCCCCCGTATGTATTCTACAAGCAGGGAAAAATAAGCACCATAGAGGCATGAAGCCAAGTGCCCCACACCCCATGTCACCTGGGCTTCCTGGACCATGGTCTAATAACCTCTGCATCCCTCTGTATGGGCAGCAGACCCCATCCAACAGTCTGGGTTGCCATATGCCTGTGTTGATTTGGCTCTGGTGTCCACCAATTCTAGTACATGTTGCACATTCTTTGGGGACCAGTAAACTCTTCCACACGTGGCCTCTGTGATCTCTGAGTACCTCAGCTGGCTTCCTAATCTAGATAAAAGGAAGCCACATCCCATCGTCCCACTTCACTGGGGCTGCCTTGAACTTCGGATTCATCAACCAGTATTGCGGCTTGGGCCACAGTTGCTCCCCAAGACAGCAACACCTCCAAAGGTTGCCCACTTATCTGGCGGTAAGCTGGCTGCCAGCAGGTCCGTCCATAGTTGACACTGGCTGACCTTTAGTGGCCAGGCATCTGTTCCTGGGAAGCTGGCCCCGCTCAGCCAGGAACTACCTGTTTCTTTTCCTGCAGCGGCTGAGCTTCCACAGGTCTCGACTTACCTTGGCCCTTCACTTCCATGTCACCCAGCCACACCAAGGCACCAATCACGTCATGGACAGAGAATCTGTGAAGGGGGCTAGAAGGGCGGCCAGCTGGCCCACTCACCAAGATCAAGGCCTCTTCACACAAGCTGCAGCAGCTCCACAGCTGGGCTATGGTGCTGCACAGCAAGCCTCATTTGATGCATGCCTGTTTCCTATAGCACAGACTAGGTCTAGGTGGGTGATCCATTCTGTAATTTGCTCCAGCAAGTCACCTGGATTCTTCCAAACCAGGCAGGCAGCTGCCATTAACCACTTTATCAAAGTCTACTTACTAGCTCTCAGGGATGTCCTATCTATATTTTATAGAATCTGTTACGAGGGGGTGCTGGTGACATTGGCTACTCGGGACATCTCTTGTGGGCTTAACTGCATGTTATCGGCCCCTTCATCCCATAGCGGTAGCAACCACTGTTTCACTCACCTTTTGTTTCTCCAGCTCCCTTAACTCCATGGCTCTATAGGTCATATGCTCTGTGACGGGTAGAGGCAGCTGGTGCCCCTGAGCCCCTTCCCTGGGCTAGGGACTTTTCCATGTCCACCTTCTGGTGAATAGCAGACCTTGCATGAAAAACCAAGGGGCTCTCCCTGGAATGGGGACTTACCCTTCAGAAGGAGGCGGTATTTCTGGTGCCCCACAATAGGCCTTCTGTGGCAGCCAGCTGTTGTTCCAGGTCCTCCTTGTTCCACTGCAAGTGGCCTACTTACCTGCCACTGGCTGTGCCCCCACTGATGCTGACTGTTGGGCTGCTGGTGGCTCTGCAGGGTCCGCTCAGCATCCCCAGACCCAGGGCTTGCTCCTCTGCCCTCGCTGCTGAGGGATCCCACATGCGCTCCCCACACATGCCCATGCTGGGCTCCTAGCCCGTTGCTGGACGCCACCAAGGCTGAGGCCACCACTGGGGGGTGGGCTGGCTTTCCAGAGCAGCCATGAGCCTTCTTCTGCCCACAGTGACCAGCAGGTGGACTTTCTGTACACCTATTGCTTCTAATGCTCTTGACCCATCTCCAGGTGTCAGGCGACCTCTTCCCAGTCCTTGGAGGCCTTCCAGGCCACCAAAAAGTTTTACTGCAGCTAACCAAGACAAGTCTAGGAAACACATGTTAGCAATGCCCTAGGGACCTCCCTTGTCATCAGGCACTGTTTTCACAGAAGCCAAGGAGGGAACATTGACCTCATCCTGCCAAGTGCACTCCCTGTCACAGTCAGGGAGCTGAAGGGGTTTTCACAGGTGAGGTCCACAGAGATAAAAAAGCAGATGTGGAACAGATATCAGCAAGAACAACAAACCATGTCTTTATTGTCTAGTTCATGCATATACGTTAGCTATCACCAAGTGAATGTTCTTGATTACAGTCATAACCGTTTGTCCACGTGGAGTGGTCCAGGCTAAGTCGTGCTCACGTAAGTGCGCCCCATTGTGCACCTGTGCTGAACGACGGGGCCATGTCCTTATGCATCCTCAGGCGCCCCAGACTTCGAAGGAATCTCAAGGGGTCCCTACACTCTCACAATAGAGAAGTGGGGACTTTTCCACTGGTTACCCAATTGGCTCAGCAGCTGTCAGGACCCAACTTCCACTGAGGAACCCCTTCCAGAGAGTAGCCATGGCCAGGACATCTCAGCTGCCCTCTCAGCTTCCAACTAATTTAACACAACCAGAAATTCATCTCCAAACCATTGTTTGCTTGAATTCTAGAAGCAGCAGATAAAAATCTAAGCTGTCTGAAACACAACAAAGTCATTACACAGCATTTTATAAGTTTACATGTACAGTAAAAGTTTCGAAGCCCACAATTTATTACCAAAGTATTCTCCTTCCCTACACACATAAATGATTAGAACCAGACCTAGGAGAGGAGAGAGGGAAGGCTAGGGATTGGTCATTGGACTAAATGCATTTTGGTCCCTTAAGTACTGGGCTTTCACCTCGAAGTTGGTTCTTTCTACAGGATCTCAGGTCCAGCCTCCTGAGGAAGACTGCTGCCAGAACACTAGGCCAGCACATGGTTTTTGTGTTATCTTGGGTGAGCAAAATTCTGATGTCGCATCTGACCCAGAGACAGAGTATGTGTTGCCCATCTAAGATGACTGCCCTATCTTCAGCATTAGCAAACACACATTTTCTACAGGGTTAACTTAGTTGTTGTGTAGGAGAAAAAGGTTGAGGCATCTTAGTGTTGCTCTCTTCCTGACCTTACATGCCTCCAAAAAATAGAAAGTACAAAATGGCAGGGAAAGACCAGAGAAGATTGTCTCCTCACCAACAGATCAGACCAGGAAGGAAACGGAGGCAAAATAGGCTTGACATTTTCTCTCGTGTATAGAGAAAGAGCAGGCCAGACTATTTGAGTGAAACTTGTCCCCCACGTCTTAAGAATAACCACTGATCTATAATGTTTTAATTGGTGGAAAGGGTGCTGTGATTTATTAATAGGCGTGTATGTTTTCTCAATGTGAACTAGATTTCATAAAAAGAGCATTTTACGGCATTTCATATGAAGATCCACTAGGGGGTTCTCTGACACTACTTTTCCTTAGCACCGTTATCTGCCATGACAAACCACAGCAGTAAGGTCAAACAGGGAACACCGGTAAATGCAGCAACTAAGTCCAAATGCAACATACACAAAACAGGAATAAAATTTCCCATTAGAGAGGCACCATAAGGGCTAGCCAGATAGCTCAGCAGACTAAAGCACCTGCTTAGGAAGAGTGCAGCAGCAGGGGTTCAATCCCTGGTGTGCCATGTCAGACCCCAGGGTGCACTGAGACGGGCAATGGAGACTGGGCGTGGTGGCACATGCCTGGAATCCCAGCACTTAAGAGACTGAAAACAGGAGAATCACTACAAGTCCAATCTAAGTAGTGTGACCCTGTAGACCTTGTACTAAATAAATAAATAAATAAATGCAAGCACCATAGGGGCCAGGGATATAGCCCAGTGGCACAAGCACCTGCCTGGTAAGTACAAGGTGCTGAGTTGAATTGCTGGTACTAAAATAATTTTAAAAATAAAATAAAGGGGCCAGTGAGATAGCTCAGTAGTCTAAAGTACCTGCTTAGGCAAGCCTAAGCAGCTGCAGGGAACTACGGTTCAATCCCCAGCACCACATGCCACGCCAGCCCCACCCTCAAGGCAGGCTGAGTAGGCCAAAGAAATAAAAAAAATGAATAAAAATGATAATAAAAAAGAATGCAAGCCAGAGTGGTGGCACACTTGGGAGGCTGAGGCAGGAGGATGGATGTGAGTTCGAGACCAGGTTGGTCTCAAACTTCAAAAGTGAGCTCAAGGCCACCCTGAACTGCATAGTGAGACCCTATCTCAAAAAGACAAAAAAAAAAAAAAAAAAAAAAAAAAAAAAAAAAAAAAAAAAAAAAAAAAAAAAAAAAAA
>PVKN010009569.1:7824-23693 GCA_004027915.1 Capromys pilorides
TTAAGATCACTTCCTTGTCTTCAACATCTCAGATTTACAATATGCTGTGTTTGTAGGGATGTTTAGTTATCTTACTTTGGTTCTTTGGTGATTCCTCAAATTGAGAACTTATAATGTCATTTTTTTTTTCAGGAAACGTATGGTTTGACTTCTGTCATTTTCCTTCTAATCTCTACTTTACAGAATCTTACTAGGAAAGAAAGATTGGTCTTTGGAGCTTGAGCTTCAAATAATATCTTTTCCACATTATTTTTATTAAATGTTGACATATACAAAAATACGAATATTGAAAGTTATAAGCACAGAGAACACATCCATGCAGTGGATACCCAGCTTCAGGATCAAAAATGAGCTTCGCTGTTGGGCGTCCTTGGGAGCCTCTCCTCATCCACCTGTGCGGGATCCTAACCTTTTCTTATGGAAAGGCCACAGACACCACACCCAAAACAGGGCACTGCTTAGGCAGCTTAGATCTCCAACGTAGAAACGTTCTATGGATGGAATCATATTGCAGGTAGTCTATGGGTTTTTTTTTTTTTGCTCATAATAAACTTTTGCCTGTACCTTAATTATACATTTTCATATTTTCTACACAGTAGAAGTTGCATAGACAAATTTCAGTTTGGTTTCTTTGTCTCCAGTTATCTCCATATTTCTTCTCCTCCCCCTGCTGACTGGCAACTCCAGTACAATAGTGACGGGAGGTACTGATCGCCTCTGTCCTTTCTGTCCCTCATTTGAAAAGGTGTGTGTGTGTGTCTTGTTTCTTTATTATATATGATGCATTCTGTAAATTTTCAAAAGCATATAGAAGTTGTCAGCATATCCTTTCTACTGGTTTGTTGTGCCTTTTAAAGAAATTGTCTCATAAGAGTTTGGATTTCATTCAATGATTTGTTGTTGTTTATTTTCATGAGTACATGTTTACAGCACACCCTGCTTGCATTTGACATGGGCAGACAGTACTTGAATCTTCTCATTTATTTTTCCCTGTCTGTCCCACCCCTCCTTGCCCCTTTCTTCTCTCAGTTCCCTTCCCATTTGTAAAAGCTTTTCTGCTTTCAATTCTTTTTAAAATCTCCTCTCCACTGCATGCCATTTTCTGTTTCCATTTCTGCTAAAATATATCTCTGTACTTCTATTATATTTTATTTTGCTTTTTATTGATAATTTGAGCTTGTAAAAGAAGAGAAATCATAAGCTTGTGTTTCTGATTCATTTCATTTAATACTGTGGTCTCAAGGTGGATCCACTGTCCTCCTTTTGGAGGGTGTAGTACTCTACTGCATATAAAAAGTTGTATGAAATTTCTCCTTCCATCTGTTAACATGATTTTCTTAATTTTTATTTTAGGGAAGGGTCTACAGGGGGATGAAGGTCTCACTACTAGATTGGACTTGTAGTGATCCACCTGCTTACAGAGCTGGGATTACAGGCGTGTGCCACCATGTCAAGTCTCAATTGCTCTCTCAGGCAGAACTGGTATGGCAGGCCCCGGGATCAAACTCCTAGCCCCTGTGCCTGCTTGCAGGCACTTTGATCCACTGAGCTATTGGGCCAGTTCTATTACCTAACCACGAGGAATAAAAAGTAAAGTTAGATTAGTATGTTGATCTATAAAATCTTGCAACATTGCCAGTTCTGCCAATAATCCACTACGATTAGGAAATATTGGACTATGTATCCAACTGCTTTCTCTTAGTTCAATGAGAAGAAAATTTTGTACCAATAATGATTAGAAAAATTGTCATATCTACATACTATACTCTAAATAACTACTATGAGGACAACAATATGCATTGTAGCAATTATTGGGAATGTACTGCTATTGTGTTTTGAAACTGTCACATTGTTATTTCTTATTAAAAGTAATAAAAAATCAACAAAAATAAACTGTATTAATTGGTTTTCTAAGGACCCACCTTTTAGAATCCTCCAGTTTTGTCATGAATTATTTAAAAGCAGGTCTTAATATCTAAACAAATGCACTACACCTAATTGTCTTTTCTGTTGTTGTTTTTACCTTAATTTCACCATGATCTGTGGAAATGGTGTGCACAATCATTTAAAATATATTGGGATTTACTTTTGTGGTCAGCTGTGTTGTCACAAGTGGTAATAGTCTGTGTGCTCATGAAGAGAACGTGTTTTCTCCTTCTTGGGTTACTCTTGCTATTTATGCTGCCCAACACTACATATTTGCCTCACGCCTAGCTTACTGAAAGAGATTGTTAGGTCTAGACGTCCCTGCTAGAGTCTCACGCACTTGTAGGTCAAGCTTTTTCAGAGGTGGCTGGATCTAGAGTGTGTGACACTGGGATTGATTCTTGGTGCAGTGCTAGGATCAAGGGTATTAGGATGAAGGCTGTGAGCGCTACCCATTGCAAACAGCCTAGAGAAGTATAACGAATAGAAAGAGCTGTGGCTTTCCCTTGTTACTTTGCTATCTTCTGTCCATCACGAACCATTTCTCCTCTGCCTTGTCACCCTGCCTTGGAGCTATCTGATTATGACTGAAACCTCCACTAAGTGTGAGCTAACTAAACTATTCTTCCCTCATACTTTGGGTGTGGAGTATTTCGTCTCAACAATGAGAAAAGCAACCAACATAGGGATGTTCTAAAGTTTTTATTTCTTTTGATGTGTTTGCTTGTTTCTGATAATTTTTTGCTTAGTAGATTTTAATATTGAATTTTAACATTCATACAAGATCAAAGCTAATATATCTTTCCAGTAAATTATATTGTCATCATTGTGATTTTCTCCCTAGTAATGCTTTTTTATCTTATAGTCCCATGGAGCTGAAATTTTAAAAGTCCAACCTGGCAATCTTATCTTTTAATGGAGTAGTTTCCTATTTCTATGCTTTGTGATTACTTCTATGTTTAAACCACTATCATATATTATGTTTTCTATTAGCTCTTGCTTTTCTATTTAATTTTTATTCCAGTTTTGTTTCCTTTGGTTGGGCTGAATATGTCATTTTATTTCATTCCTCCTATACCTGGTTATGAATTGCAGCTCCAATTCCTATTCTTCCAGTGAATTTCTGAAAAAGTTAATGTTGGTCAATAGTTTTTTACTGTTTGTAAATAGTTAAGGTAACATAGAATTCAACCTCCAGTGCCTGCTCTGAGGTTCTGAGATAATATGCTTTGGGGGGAGGTACAAAGAGAGGGGCAGAGACAGAGACAGAGACAGAGACAGACACAGAGAGAGGGAGGAGAGAGGAGGAGACAAGAGGAGAGGAGAGAAGAAAGGTGGAACATGCATACGCTAATATTTTTATTTTCCAGTAGCACAAAGCTGTAAAAGCTTTAGCTGGCTCTCCTTTTGCTTATTATTCTCTTTTCTCCCTCCAGGATTACTTTTCTAATTTTCTTAAATAAGGACTTGATAGTAGCAAGTGCTCAGATTTTCTCTGACAATGTTTTCAGTCCCATTCTTGCATAATATTTTTGGTGGCAATGTAGTAATTATAAGCGGACAAGTCTATTCTCTCTAATTTTTCACAGTCATACTCCATGTACTCTCTGTAATTATTACTGAGAAAATAAAGATTGAATTAACCTTGATACATTGTAAATGATTTCTTTCTTTTTTACTCTTTGATTTTGAAATCTTCATCTCATCACAAGTGCTGCCATTTTCCCCATATGTCCACATGTCTATTTTTTAGTTTCTTGAAGTTGAGTAATAGAATCCTTTCACAATTTTGGGAAAATCTTACTACCTTTTCATATTTTCTTTCCTTTATTTATTCTCTCTCTATGAATTCTAAGTAGATACATGTTGGAACTTCTCATTTTATCCATGATGTCTTCTTCTATACTCTTCATCCTATGTTTGGAAATTTATATCTGTGATTGTATTAAAATATACCTGCAAGATTTTTGTTCATGGAGATGTCAGTACCAGTGAAAGAAAAGTTTTTATCCTTTATCGTTTCACAGAATCGAGAAGCCTGGCCCGCCCCTCAAGACTACCTGGGGACTGACTAGAGCTGATGGGGGTACAGGTGGGGGTGAAGAAAGTTAAGGACCACCACTCCACTGGAATTTTCACAGGAGAGTCAAAGGACGGTAAAGCAAATGGCTTGAGATCAGATAGTTTGAATGATTCTGGCAAGACTTAGGGGTCGTTTCCAGCTGCCTAGAACTTGGCTCTGGATTGATCCAGATCAGGAAAAGTATTTGCTTGGTTTATGAGAGCAATAAAAAGGAGATAGCTGGAAGTATGAACTGGGAATTTGTTGGTTTGTTGTTATACAAGAGGCATAGTCACAGGTGAGTTACCTAAATATCTCTTATAATTATCAAGCCCTGTGAATGGTAGTCTCGCCACAGTCAACCTGCAACCCTCAAAATGTCAAAATGTTACACAATTAAGTACGTGATTAATACAATGCTCCATTCTGAGAAATTTGCTCATCTCTGTCTTCCATTTCACCAATTGCACCTTCATCTTTGTGTACATATGTGGCTCACCCAAGGAAATTCTGTTTCCCCATTGGCTTCTTCTAAGTCCTTCAAGAATATCACTGTTTAATAACTTACGCTTTTTGGTATGGGATTCTTGCCATGCTAGTAAAGCTATGATAAAAATTCTCAAAGGAAATAGTTTTTCTTCACCAAAACTTGAGCTTTGTTGTTTGCTTTTTATGCTGTTCCATGTATGTTCTGGTTGCATTTTTTCCTCCTTGAGGGTCTTCATTTGTGAAGAATTGTTCATCCCAACTTGTCTTCCTCAGATGTATTTGCTTCTGTTTCCATGTGAAAAGAAGCCCCAACTCCTCTCATCCCTAAAGACAACCGAACCACACCAGCTCATGGGTCTGCTGCTTTAATTTAGTGTCCCTCTAATTTTTTGTCAGTTATATGGTTTATTTTGCTGGCTGTCTATATATTGTCTTTCTGTGACCTCATCATGTATTTAAGAGAATGTCGATTTTAGAAGAAATAATTTTAGGTCACCTAGCTATACACATTTCCACAAATGGAAATATTTATTTATTACTTAAATATATCAATGCTTTATGGTTTTGTGTTACTTTGTGGGGATCATGCTACTTTGTTCTTCATTATTTTCATTTCAGCATAAATGCTACTGAAATGAATTCTCTTCATGAAATCTTAAATAATTTCATAAAGCACCTCTCTGTTATAACAGGTCAGAGTGACAATCTAAATTCTTGTCTCAGTCACTTTTGGATGTTGTTCAGGAGCTTAAATTTTTAGAAATTTGGGGTGAACTGAATTGATGTAATAATGGTGAGAGGTAACTTCCTTATAAGACTGTGTCAGTTAGAAACATATGTAGTTTTTTATGTTTAGTAATTCTTTGAGAAAACATGTATTGATCATAATGATAAAATGCTTGAGGATACTTATAAACTTTATCTCAAGCCATTAAATATGTCCTAGCATCAAATAATATATTGCAAACAAACTCAAAGCATTTCCTTCAGTAGAGAGAAAAGATTCATTGTTCAGTATAAGTGTGTTCATTAGAGAGATACCATAGGTCCTACCAAATTGGCTGTCACCTAATATCATGCCCCTTTCATCCATGCTTATGAAAGTAACAAAAGCTAGTGAGAAGTTTTTTTGGGGAAGATGACAGGTGGGAATGGTGGTACTTGCATAAAGACTTCTCTTATCTGACTCTCTTGGGGATCACCCCAAAGTCCTATTTTATGACTTTCAGTCTAAAGTTTCTGACATCTGCAACACTAGTGTGATCTTTGGTGATGGCAGTGTGACTAAGCAGCCAGAGTCTCTTAAGAGACATTTGGAAATGTGTTTCAGTGTACAGAAAAATAATGAGAGAAAAGAGACAAAAATAAATGATTCAATGTTATGGCTTGGGTTTTTTTGCAAGGTTAATAATATAATATAGGACATCTTATAATATTTTATGATGAATCACCCAAAGAATTATATACAACAAGTTGAGGAAACCTATTCACACACTAAACACTAAAGAATCCAGCTGAAGACCGAGAGCTCATACCAATGCCTCCCACAAGTTCAGCTAGAGGCCTAGAGTCCACAACAAAGTCTCACGCAGGCCTGCTTCATGGATCTGTAATGGAAAGGCCCAAAGGTCAGTGGTGGAAGCTAGAAAGTCTATACCAGCAGGATGAAGGATCTGTGCTAGCAGGCTGAGGGATCTGAACTGGAGCTAGGAAGCAATGCTCAAGATAAGCACCAAAGATCCCCCAAAAGTACCACAGCCATCCTAAGCAACAGTGAGATCCTAAGTTTCTCAAGAGATGAGGTAAGCTGAGTTTCCCCCAGGAAAGCCAATGCAAAAGCTTCTCCCTGAGGCTGAACAGTGCACCATCTTCCTCTCTGGAGCCAGGAAGCCATGCTCAAGATGAGGACCAGAGCTCCTCCAAAGTTCACTGGGAAAGACATGATAAGGTCCTCCAGCAGAATAGCCCAAGAGGACTAGCAGCATCCAATAGCTCCCCTAACAGCATTTTGGCAGCTTCTCCTGTTCTGCCTTTTATGCTGCTGGCAACAATCCTCAGGTGGGCCTCCCACACCCAATATCATGCTAGTTTAATTCAGCTGGGTATAATAAGTTGACCACTAGTTAGCTATCCAGCACTTTCCGCATTGCTGGAAACATGGAGACAAGACAGAATCGACTGTCTGCTGTGTTTTGAAATAGACTTATGTATGTATACTCTGTATATACAGCTTCACGTTGAGTCATGGATTTACTCTGTTATTGAATGACTGGAGGGAAGAAGACCAGGTGCGATCATTTAATGCAAGTAGGAGCCTGAGGAAGGTGACCTATAGGCTGTGGGGCATGACTTCTGATTCAGTGGAAAACGATAATCATGGCAGACAATGAGATCTGGACAATGAGATCAACATCAGCCAGATGATCTAGAAGTTTATTTAGAAAGCAAGAATGATAATCAGAAACTGTCTGAAGGAGAAGGGGGGACTGAAACCAGAGGTGTATATGGAGACATTGATTCTAAGGAACCAGAATGACAGGGAGGTAAGTTGGGGGAATGATTTAGGGGACATAAATGACCCTCTAGGAATGACCTAGGGGACATAAAAAATAATAAGAAATAGAAGTTTGTATCTTTAAGTGAGTTGTCCATCTGTCTGCCTGCCTGCTTGCCTGCCTGCCTGCCTGCCTGCCTGCCTGCCTGCCTGCCTGCCTGTCTGTCTGTCTGTCTGTCTGTCCGGCTTTGTCTCTGTCTGTCTCTGTCTCTGACTCTGTCTCTCTCTCTCTCAATATGTAGCACTTCCATGTTAATTGTAGCACTATTCACACTAGACATGGAATAATCTAAATGTCCATGAAAGATGAAAAGATAAAGACAATATGATATATCATGTACCATTATCCAGTCTTTAAGGAAGGGAATCTCTTGTCATTGGCAACAACTTAGATGAACTATTTGGACACTGTAAGTGAAATAAGCAAATGGCAAAGGACAAATTCTGCATTGTCCCACTGGTAGCAGGTGGCTAAAGCAGTCAAACTCAGAAGCAGGACACAGATGGTGGTTGTGGAAGCTACACGAAGGGGACATGGGGAGCTCTGTTACACAGGGATAAAGCTTCAGATATGCAAGTTGAATACATTTTAGATTCTGCTATATCATTGTACTACCAATGCTGTATACCTAAAATTATTTTGCAGAGACATCTTATGATAACTGTTCTTTCCATAATAATAATAATAATAATAACAACAATTACAAAGATACTAAGCAATTTACAGATTTTTCTAGAAGGGCCAGAAGACTTGTACGCAGCTCTGACATAAGGCCCACAGCTGTGCCGTGTACCTTGTGCAGACCCCATAGCTGACCCAGGCAGAGGTGCAGAGGGGCGGATGTGCACTAAGGCTGAGGCCAGCAGGGACCAGGTAGGCTACAGGTGGAACCTGAGGGAATGTACTGTGGGACCTGGGCCCATCTGGTGAGGGATGGCAGGAGTTTGATCCTCCTGACTTCACAGTATAAAGTGGAACTTGGTTTTGTAACCAGCTTGGGGCAAAAGGATTGTGCTTCCTGTCATGGTGCCTTTTGACAGTGTGCTAAAGCATGACGGCAGCACAGTGTCCTTCTCCTCCCTCCTCACCCCTCCCCCTTCTGCCTCTTCTGCCGTCCTCTGGCTCCCTGGCCACCTGACTCCTCTGCTTAGACCTGTGCCTTCTCCCTCCATGCCCTCTTCTGTCTTCCTGCCCCTTGCTTTCTTTGTCTTGATCCCTCCTCTGAACACACCATGTTTCTTGTTTTCTTCCCACGCCTGGGTGGGAAATGCCACCAAAGCTACCTTGGGCCATTTCAGCTCATCTCTAAACTGTCTTCTTTGGGTCTTTTCATATCCCCTTGGAGTTCCCAAATCTGGATCTATCTGGATTCCTCTCCTGTGAATGAAGTTCTAGAACCATCCAATTACATTCACAAGGAACCCAAGATAGAAAATGGCAATGTTATCAGATTCAAATTCTTTCTCATCACATGATTTTTTAAAGAATTCTCCAGGGAAATAGCACGAATAGACTCTCTATACCTAACTAGCCATCTAGGCATGAATGCATATGTTAGTATATATCTATCTATTCACCCTATCTCTACTCATCCTATGATCTACATCTATCATACTATCTGTGACCTATCATCAAGAGAGAAAAAGAGACAGAAAAGGAGGAAGGGAAGGAAGAAGTGGAGGAGGAGGAAGAGAAGGAATAGGAAGATGAAGAGAAGGAGGTGGTGGTATCAGTGAAGGAGGGAGAGGAGGAGGAAGAGGAAGAAGAGGGAGATTAATTTTAAGCAAGTGAACCAAAGTAGGTGCTGGCAATAAAGAGAAGTAGTGGGCAGGCTGGAGTCAGGGAAGAGCCATGTTGCAGTTTTGAGTTTAAAGTCTTTAGGTTGGGCCAGGAAGACTAGAAACACAGGCAGTGTTTCTGTGTTAGTTTTGAGACAAGTGTCTGGTGACTACTCCCAAGCAATGGAGAAAGCATGTAGGGTAAATCTGTCTATTTTGAGGTATCACCACCATTAGTGGGAAGTTCAAGGTTCCACTTAAAATGCTCTCCAACAAACTCTTAGCTCACTCAGATTGCCTTTCCTCCTTATGCTTAGGAAAAACAGTGTGATCTTCTCAAACATCTGCCTCTCCATAAAATGCTATAAAATGAAATTTTATTTGTACTCCATAAGACCCAAGTATGTCATGAAGCCCCACTTGTATTGTGTTTGTTGTGCTTTAAGGAAACTTAATAAAACCATCTGGTACCTAGCTTTAAATTTTTAATCTAACAAAGATAGAAACAAAGTATGCTCTTCATTGAACCCCATTCATTTCTGCATGACCCTGTCAGGTTCAGAGGCACTACTACATTGTCCCAGTGTACCTCTGAGGTGGCCCTTGTGCTGTCTTTGGGACCTTGTCTATTAAGTGTCCCCTTTCTCTGCTGCTGTGTGACCTGCCTGACTGGCCTCATCCACTGACAGCTGCCACACTCAGGCATGCAACCTGTACTCAAAAATATGGAAGACTAAAAGAAGGAAAAGGTAAGGACAAGATGGGGGGATGACACAGAGGGCAGGAGAAGAAAATAAATCAACCCACTCACCCAGTTCCTAAGCATTCATGTTAATTGAATTTTATTGCATTTTTTCAACCCCACTGCACCCATCATACAGTGACATTCAATCAATATGTCTTTTTACTGAAGGGCCACTTCTTTCCAGGAAGATATGAGCATAGCATGTTAAGTAGAGAGAGCATTTTAACTTTGTTTTTAATTATAGCTTCCCTCCAGCTTGCAAAGCTGGTTTGTACCCAGCAAGCATGAGGAAGTGGAGCTTGACAGTTTGCCAGCAGACAACTTAGCTTTCTAAATAAAAGCCGAGGCCCCAAGAGTACCTAAACCCCAAGTCTGTCATAGCATGAAGGAGGGTTCCAAATGTATAACAGGAAAATGAGCTACATGGCATAATCAGCCACTGCTTAGTGATAAATTACCCTATGCACAATGATCCATCTTCATCACTTATTGTTCTACTTCAAAACTATCAGCTGTCATGGCAGCTAATACCTTTCTATCACATAGATATTTACTCCTTGAAGCAGCTATGTGATAGAAAAACTGTTAGTATTTCTATGTTAGCTGTGGGGAATCTGAGCCTTGATCTTTGTTGGTGAGTTCTGCTATGGAAACCAGGTGGGCAAGAGGATGAGCAGCAGCAGGGATGCAGCTTGAGGCAGTGGCTTGGACCTGGCACAATGCCCCTGCCACTCCTCTCTGTTGGCCAAAGAAAGCATTGTGGCCACAGCTGACAAGAGTGGACAAGAGTGGCATGCCTGTTTTCCATAAACTGTACTTGGCAAGGGCAAGGGGGAAGGAGGAATTATGCCAAAGTGGTACAGACCACTACAGATAGCTTTCTCACATGAACATAGCTTAGCATCTGACTGGCTAGCAGATGATTTGAAGAAGAGCATCACATAGATAATTTTGTACTTGCTGGGTATGAAACTGACAGAAGTGATTTTTATGACAATCTCAGTCAAAATCCAAATTACAGCTAATATGTCAGCTGCTGCAAAATGCCAGAAAGATTTGTGACCAAAAAATCACCTGATCTACCCAGAGATGGGATAAAATATGGAGTCCTTGACACTAAGGTGCTGAAAAGGAGACAATCAGTAGGGTGTATTTAGGCCAGAAATAAGGTCTCTTCTTCCTGTTACTTGGTTCACTGGAAATAGATTGTTACCAAACATGACTTGTGGTAAATTGAGTACACCTCTGTGTACCGTAATTTCCCAAGGCTAGCCTGTTCACTGTGGTCCACCTCAGGATAAGAGAACTAGGAAAAATTATGGAATTCCTAGTATTACGAATCATAGACGCACTGTAAGCTTCATGTTAGTAGGACAAAGCACCTGAAATAGGTTACTGATTAAGGAAGGAAGTTTTACTTAGTTTACTGTTTTTCAGGTTCAAGTTGAAGATTGGCTGGTCTCATGGCTTTGGGCTTTTGGTGAGTATGACAGATGGAAGTGGAAGAAATGTGTACAAGAGGGGGGAGTAGGGGAAGGAGGTGAGGAGAACAAGAGGGAGGGGAGAGAGAAAAATGGGCAAGGGCAGTGTCACACTGCCCTTTCTGAGGCTATAGCTCCAGAAATCTACGGACTTCCCATGAGACTCCACTTCTTTTTTTAATATTTATTTATTTATTTATTTATTTATTTATTTATTTATTTAGATACAGCATCTGGTTATGCAGCTTGGGCTCATAGTGATCCTCTTGTCTCAGCATTCCCAGCTCTGGGATTACAGGGGTATACCACCACCCCCAATTTTTGTGGCCAGGACATGTGTCCCTCAGGTGCTGGGGCTGACATGGTGGTAGGTGGTACCAGGTATCAAATCCAGGTCCTTGAGCTTGCCAGGCAGGCGTTTAGACCACTGAGACCCAAGGCTTTACTTCTTAAAGGTCCACAGCACATTGAATGTTACACTTTGAGATCAAACCTTTAGATATGAATCTTGGAAGCAGTAATATTCAGATTCAAATTATAGCAGTGGGTACTTTTCTGAACTGTTTTTTTGCATGTCAGTGGGAACATGTTCCCATATTCTTATTTCTGGCTTAAAAGATGCTAGAAATTTATATCTTTACCTTTCGAATTATGGGTAGATAATGCATCCATAGGCAATAGGCAGTAGAAACTAGGGATCTGAGCTAGAATTGGGAAACTACCTCCTTGACTGTTTCTAGGTGGGGGGAGGGTACTCCTTCAGAAGGTAGAGTAAAGCTTAAATAAAATGTTAACTGGTGTTTATTATTTAGCAAACACTCTGTCAGTGCCTCTAAATTTTTATAGTGTTTTACATGCATCATATGTATTACATGTATGAACATCTTGTGGGCTATATATTACAATCTCCTTTTTGGGATTTAGAGAGGGTACAACGTATACAGATTGAGCTCCTGATGCCGTATGTCCACCTACATTTTAAATAAGTGGGTCTTGATTTTGGAGGAATTTTGGTTCTTTCTGATGGTTTGATGGGAGCTTTTGATCCTTTCTTCTGAGTGATATGTAAACACACAAACACCATTTGCCAATCATGTGAAGAGACTCAGTGATTTATTAAAAACATTCCTGGGAAATAGGTAATGTTTCTTTTTTATTTACATAGAAAAAAGCCATGTTCTGATTAAGAACTGAAAGCTAAAATTAACTTAAAGGCCATCTAGGATATTTTAGAAGAAGATATGAGATCTTGTGAGAACCAAATCTACTTTGTTCCTTGAAACAAAATGCATGACCATACCCCCCCCCACACACACACATACAGACACACACACACATACACACACACACACACACACACACACGCACACACATGCACGCACACACATGCACGCACAACCCCATGCCCTCCAGTTGCGCACATTCCTGAAGTCTCACTTCATGGGCTGGCTGATTTTTCTAGAGGCTTCCATGAACCATTAGATAGAGCAATGCTCAACCCAGCATGGTCTTTTCATTTTATTGGAAGCGGCAGACCACAAAGCTAGGGTGGTAGAAATGGTCATGAGGACATCTGATTTGGGAGGATCCCAATTCGTCCTCATTGAAGCTGTCAGATGTGTTAAGAAAACCCTCTCTCTAGGCATTTTGGCAAAATTCAAATCGGTCAGGGGTTCAGAAACATTAATTAACCACAGGAACTGTTTCTTGGCTGAGGGGTGGGAATAACCTATTATTTCCTTAATAAGGCCATCTTGTCAGTGAATTGTGGGAACCTGGACAGGCTGAATACAGAAACAAAAGGCCATTTTCACTAAACTATCATATGATGTTCTATCCTCATGTCTGTTTACCCCAGAAACTGTGTCATCATCTAGAAATGGACTAACTTAAGGCTTTAGGCCCTTTATGCACAATGAGTACTGTTTGATTCCAATCTTGACAAATTAGCTGTGCAAAAAATAGACATAAATTTTTCTTATGGGGTCACATGCAAAATGCTTACCTATTGGTACAATTTGCATGTCATGAATAAATTGTTCTGATAAAACCTAGCAATATACTGGTAACAGCTTAGTCAAGACAAGTGAGAAAAACCAAATATCTGCAGAGAATTCTCCATGTATTTTGGAAAGAGTAAGAATATTTATTCCACTGGCCATTCGTTTCAAAGAAGAAAGTGGAAATATAATGAAAAAAGAGCCCAGAAGGATCATCAGCAATGCTGCATCCTATATAGAAATAATATGGAGAAATCAATCAACAGGCCAATCACTTAATCCAATAGTCTGCTCCTGCTTATGGAGTACTTGTTATATAGTACTCAAGGCACTGGGTCCTGGGAAAAGGCAAGAGACAACACAGGAATGAAGATTCTATCTTTCATGGAGTCATATTAAATTCTTTGGCCTTAGCAAAGTGAGTTTACAGAATGCTATTGGGTATGAACCAAGTTTGAGTGATGATATATTTCTACTTTAGGAGATAGCTGAGGGCTACTTGGACTGATCTTGAAAGAGCAGTTCGCCCCACCTGTGTGTATTGATATGTAGCAAGCTGGCTAGGACATTTCCTTGTCCCCTCAACCATCTTTAAGCAGTATAAATGGGTCTCCCTGGAGTGCTAGTGCGTAGTCTTTAAACCAATACAATAGGTCAGGGATGCCCGCCTACCACTCCCAAGTAGTTTGTGGGAGTTAGGTTGAGGGACATCACTCTGCAATTGAGCTTCAAGAAAGAAGCCATGACATCTCAGAGTATGATAATTACTCATCAAAACTGAAGCACTGACCCTGAAACAGTAGATTCTGCTCTAATCTATAATATGAAGATTATTCTTTCTGTATAACTCTATCTGCATGTTGTAGAGATGATTTCAGGCCTCCTACCTAGCCTGCCTCACAGCACTTGCATACCTCAGTCACTCATCTCTGAGCTACTCCCCTCTTCACCAATTAATAAAACCTAGGTTTGGCCTTGTATCAAGGACTTTTTTCTGGTTAATCATTGATCCAGCTCGACTTATGACACCTTGGCTCCCCACAACTATAAATATGCCTTATTCTTGATATGGATTACACTATAAGTGGTAGATTGGAATTAACTTATTGTAATTCCAATAACTTTCCTCTGGGACTAGAAATACAAACTTCACTGGACCTCAATGAGGAACAGGGAGGGCTTTCTATAGTACTCTATTGTCTGTAAAGACAGAGAATGAAAATTATTCAGGCAAAGACCAAAAGAAGGAGAAGAGGGAGGAGTTTTAGGTAGAAGGTATAATACCTACAAAAGTCTTGAGATAAAAAAAAAAATGGCTGAGATGGCAGAAAGCCAAGTACAGAAAAATCACAATGCCTGAAAAAGAGAAAAATGATTATGACTAGGGTTGGTGAGACATGAAGCCTTTTGACCCTTTTGAAATTGTATCTACAGAAAGGTTTTAATAGGAGGACAACATGACAAGGTGATTATTTTGAGAAGATCATGTAAGAGTTTGCATGGATATAAGAGTTCATAAGAAGATAGATGACAGCCTCAGATAGCCACATTTAATAAGAGGTGTTGTGGCCTTGGATAAAAATAGTGGCCATGGGTGGGATCAGTGGAGCCTTGCAGAGGATGCTTATGAGGTTGAATAGATGGGCTGTAAGGTGGAGGGCTGACTAGGTCACAGAAGCATGTGCATTAGGGATTATTTTTTGGCTCACTCAGGTTCCCTCAAAGAGAGTATTGAATGGCAGGTGGAGCAAGGGACTGAACTGTGGTCCCCTGTGCCTGACTGAGTTTGCCCAAGCAGACACTTAACCAACTTAGCTAATCTGCAAGCCACTAAGCATGTACATTAGGGAGTAGGAAGAGATATAAAACCATAGGGAGTAGTAAGGAGAGCAGTCTGTTCTTGTTTTCCATGGCTTCAAGAGTTGTACTTAGTTGTTTGCCTGCTGGAAACTCATTTGACTCAGCAACCAGGCCTGATGTGTGAGTGGAACTTCATCCGTCAGACAGGCCCAGTGTGGAAAACTGTCACAGAACTCCCTGAAGAGAGGCTAGAGATAAGAGCTACCCAGCTGATTCAGGAGCAGAACATCTTGCCAGAGTGGCACAGCAGATTCACTCCAAAGGCTACAGCAGGAAGAAGTGGAGCACAGAAGCCAGACGCAAGCCACACCCACCTGGATGAATTTGAACTTGGTAGATCCAGACCTGGTGCTAAGATAAGAACTCTACCAAAACTCTACACCAAAGGTCAGAAGGCAGGGCTGTATAAAATGACAAAAAGAAGGAGCAAAATGCATTCTCATGCCCAAGCCCAATTAGAACAAACACAGGAGACAATAGAGTAGAAGATTTTGGTAATAACACACCTGAAATCTCTGAAATAATAGCATCTGAAGTAAAAAACAACAACAACAAACAAACAAAAAACAAAACAAAAACCCTGCAGAAAGGTATAGAAGAAATTAGATCAGAAATAATTTCTGAAGTAAAAGAAAATACCTATAATAAAAGAAGTACTAAGTGCTTCTAAAGAAGACACTGATGAAAAATAGAGGAGAATAGAAAAATGATGGAATTCTTGAATGAACAATGTAGGACCATTTGAATGAAAGTGAAAATAGACTTCCAGAACTTAAACACACCATTGCAGTTAGTGAAAAGGTAAGAAAAGACCTCTTAAAAATAAGTAGGATGCAGGAAAAAATAATTCAACATCTGTAAGACAATGCAAAATGAACAAGATAAGACTAATAGGCATCAATGAGAAAGAGTCAATACAAATGATATAAAAAGAATATGGACAGAAGTAATAGCAGAAAACTTCCCAAATATG
>PVKN010009570.1:0-23595 GCA_004027915.1 Capromys pilorides
TTGGAAATTCATGAGACGATGAGAATGGTCCTTTAAAAATTCTAGGCTTTTGGGACAAAGGGAAATTTCTGCCTGTTCCCTTCTGCAGCTTTTTAAGATTAAAAAAGGAAAAGAAAAATGAAGTGGTTGAGTGTAGGGTTGAGTTCAGGACTTGAAGAACGTTGCCTCACAATACATAAACAGAAGGATCTCCCTCGGTCACTGTCGTAAATACTTCCCTGCTCTATGTGCTCGGCTGAAAACTGTGTGACAGGCCTAGGAGTGAGGTCCTTTCTGAAAGTGGAGCGAAGCAGGCTTCCTCTGGGAGTGGCAGGTGTAAAGGCTGTGTCTGCCTTCAGCGTCATCTGGAAGCCTTTTCCAGAGAAACATAGGCTACACCAGCTCCACTGTGTGTGCCTGCTGTGGCGGTGTTTACTGAGCCTGTGATTTGTGGTGACTTCTGATCTGTCCAGAAACTAGGGCTCAAAAGCAAGTTGAAACAGCCCCAAACTCATCATGGAGACTTGGTGGTTAGGCAAAGGTTACCTGTTGATTTTCTGGTGGGCAATTTTTATTTTTTGGTCTGCCTTCGTGGTGTTCAATAAGGAGCCGTCTAGTACTGAGCCCCCTTTAGTACAGTGTGTGTATGTGAACAGTTTGTAAGTATATAAGAGGAGCCATCCAGATAGCTCAGCGGATTAAGGCACCTGCCTAAGCAGGCACAGGGGCTGGGGTTCGATCCTTGGCATGCGGTGCTGGCTGCACCCCCGGGGTGCGCTGAGACCAGGACTGAGCCTGGGTGTGGTGGCATGTACCTATAATCCCAGTGCTTGGGAGGCTAAAGACAGGAGAATCCCTATGAGTCCAGTCTGTGCAGTGAGATCCTGTAGGCCTTGTACTGATACATTTAAAAAAAATCCATGGGAAGAGGTGTGTGATAGTCCCTTAATGTCGCTGCATAGTGGTGTAGGGGAGCGACTGACTTCCTTTGGAACACTGCACTTTCAGAGTATTCTTCACTCAACAAATATTGGTGGTGTGCCTACTTCCATTTGCGGCTCTGTCTGGAAGTATAGCAGCAAACCTAAGGGGGCTTTCAAAGCGCCCTGTCTGTATGAAGCCTCTTTTTTTGTTTCTACCTTTTCTGCGTGTGACCTCCATAACTGCACAGAGTCGTACACACTGGCCTGCCGTGTGCACTCTGCTGACAGCTGTGCGATAGACAGGGACACAGCGAGAAGCACCTGGCCTGTTCAGACAGGAGCTAGCTGGGGAAGCGAAGGGGCCTAGGAGGGCTTACGTACCCTAAAATTGAGGACTGGGGAAGGTCTTTGTAGGGTAGGAATAAAGATATCATTAAATTGGGGGAGTTATGGAAATATTGCACAGGTGCCTGATACTTTCAATACCAAGTAAAACTATCTTGGGAAAATGATTTTTAGTAGTATATTTTCATATGAATATATTTTGGCAAATAGTGAAAACAACTAAATTTGTAGGGAATTTCAGGAACTATGGAATAAATGTGTTAAAATATTTATCATTTTGAAGTGTTTTTTGTTGTTGTGCAGGGGATCAAACCCTAGCGCCTTGCGCACTGGCAGGCAGTGTGTGTTCATTATTTCAGGTCTACGTGTTCTGGATTGGTTGTGCATTCTTTTCATGCTTTCTTTCTTACCCCCTCCTCCCCCTACCTTCCTTTTCACCTTTTTTTCATACTGAGCATGAAACCCAGGACCACACACAGACTAAGCAAGAGCTAAGAACCAGACAGTGTCTCCCTAGGTCACTGGCTTTGAGCATGTGGTCTTCCTTCCTCAGCCTCCGGAGTACCCGGGATTAAGGGTGGGCACCACCACTTGGGCTCCTGGTGCTTCCCAACCAGTGACGCGTGATCCAGAGGCGAGTGGCTGACTTCATTACATAGAATCAGACTGAAAAATACAACCAAAAATGCTTGTGTTCACTCTGCTGGGACGTTAACGCAAGGCGCTCCAAGAAGTGTGAACGTGTGTGTAACGGCTGCGTAGAGAAAGCCAAAAGGGGCTTGCAGTCTTCAAATCAAGATGGAAATTTCAGAAGTCTCAGTTTTCTTCTTTTTTATGTATTTATCCTTCTAAAATCTTTCACTGCTTTTTTCTTTTCTTTTTTTCCTCCTTTCTTTCTTTTGTGACTCTTCCCCCATGTGCCTTTGGTTGTTTTGAGAAAACGTCTTTAGGCACCGTCAACAATTACAGTGGTACCTTAGCTAGCGAACCAGATTCTTTTCAGGACTGTGTGGTCGGAGACCGAGTTAGGTGAGAACCGAATCATGTTCACTGATCAGGTTCAGGGTTGACCTCACAGGGAATTCTGATTCCGTTCTTGTCCAGCTAGGTTGTGGCGAGAATCGTGGAGAGAATCATGTTTGTGAACTGTTACATCAGTTTTAATGCTTGTTGATTTATATTTTAACACCTATAAAATTGGTTCTATTTTGTAGTATATAAAATGTGTCATACTTGTCAGATGGTAAAGTAAATTCAGTATAGTTTATGGAGAGAAAAATTGCTGGATTTATGAAGAAAACATTAACTTTCCAATTCTACATATATATGTAAAATAACATATTTTATTCGATCATCAGTTTTTTCATTTATGGTTTGATATTTTCATTCTTGCTTTATTGTGTTAAGGTAAGATAAGGTGGATATAAGTGCTTCGAATGTACTCCACAAGAAAAATTAAGGTGCCACAACTTCAAGGGGAAAAAGTTGAACTATTTTAAACTTCTAATCATAAACTTTCCTTCTTCAGTGAAGAGATTTTTAAGTTGTTGGTATTTTAAACACATATGGGTTATTAAATCAGTAATCTCTAGGAAGGGAAAATAAAACAGTCTTTCAGTTGTAAAAAAAAGTAAACTGTGGTAAGTCTGAATTCAGAGTTGTAATTGCAATTTTTAGATTTTCAGTTTAGCTGGTTTTTTAAAAATTATTAATTCTCCATTCAGAGTCCTGGTCTCATCATTAGAATGCTGGAAGATAATAATTTTTCTTCAGTTTGAACTCATAAATGGAAAAAAAGTCAAAAACAAAAACCCTAATAGTTCAGCCAAAGAAAAATGTCAGTTGCTTTCAAATGATTGTGTTTCTATTTCTCAAAATCTTAGTTATTTTTCTAGTTAGTTTTTAAATGTATGATTAAATTTGTAATCATGTCTCTGTGGTTTAATTTGCTGAGTGCATTTAATTGGCTACATCTTAAGTTAGGAAAATGATTCACTACAGAATGTGAGCATTTTCAGAGGACATAATTATAATGATTTTTATAATTTTTTTGGTATTGCAGATTAAACACAAGGCCTCACACATGCTCAGCAAAATACTGTATGTTTCAAAATTTTTCCAGCCTTTAATTTTAAAAACAGTAACACAAAAGTGCTATTCATGCCACTTCTCATATAAATTGGGCTTATGGTTGTACACACAGTTAACTACAGAATTATTGAATATGTTTTCAAAAAGAGAAACAATTTACTTAAGAGAAAATTCAGCCCATAGTTTACTTTTTACTTTATTTATTTCAGTTTTTTTTTAATTAGCACATATTTGTGGTAGACAGATTACCTTCCTGTGAGGGTTGATACATACGCGTGACATGCCTCAGTTTGAACGTCCTGTTGTCCTAATTTTTGTCTGTTGAAGTGGCCTAACTGGGTGGCATCTCAAGCACACTGGCGTATCTGGTGCAGGCAGGCTGGCTTTGGGCCCTTTTTCGTCTTATCACATTTTGCCGTCCTACCATGTGAGAGGAATTATCCAAATCCACGTTTAATAATAATGAAAATGCTACGAGAATAACCACAGATTCTTTAATGTTTCCTTGGTAGACCCACTGCCTGCTGACTACCTCTTATGTTGTTTTCTATATTTTAACCAGCATGTTTTTGCCCTTTTCTGCCTTTATGTCTTTGCTTTATACCTTTCTCTGTAAAGTTATTGAATAAAGCTTTCCATGTAAATTTTCTGTGATACCAGCTAGGCATGCGGTATGCCTGTGATCCCAGTACTTGGGAGGCTAAAAGCAGGAGGATCGTTACAAGTTTGAGCCCAGCCTAAGCTACAAAGTGAGCCTAAGCCCAGCCTAAACTGCATAGTGAGACCCTGTCTCAGAAAAACACAAAAAGAGCTGGGCGTGGTGGCGTACGCTTGTAATCCCAGCACTTGGGAGGCTGAGGTAGGAGGATCAGTGCAAGTTCGAGACCAGCCTGGGCTGCAAAAGTGAGCTCGAGGCCAGCCTGAACTGCCTAACAACGCGCTGTCTCAAAAAGACAAGAAAAAAAAAAAAAAAGAAAAGAAAATCACAAAAAGAGAAAATTCTCTGATATCTTACTACGTGAGTGCCATCCCAGAGTAACTAAGAGGCAAAGAACACTTTTTTTTAATATTTCCTGGCGAATTGTAGATTACAGTGAGAGCTCAGAGCTGGTGTTGTCAGATTTGTATTCTGTCTTTGACCCTGCTAGCGCTGTGAGCCCCTTTTTATTCCACACTACACCACTATCTTCTTGTTGCAAGAATGTATTATTATTATTTGTTTTTCATCTCGTTATATTGCCCAGCTTCTAGTTTTCTACTTCTGTTATTTTTTTCTTTTCTGACACAGAATTTGTGCTCTTTAAATACTTCCTGCAATGCATTTGCAGCGCTGGCTGCTCCCTGTCCAGCTGCTCTTGACAGGTAAAACTTGCCTAGCAGACTTGTGTTTTCTGTTGGAGGAGACCTGGTATATGGAAGGGACAGGGGTGGAGTGTGTGAGGGGGACTGGGGGTTGGGTGGGCAGAGGCAGCAGGCAGCAGGCAGTATCATGGTAGGAAATGATGCCAGGAGTGATGGGATTCAGAATGTAAGTGGCCCTGAGTACTGTAAGAGCTGGAGCTCTTACAGCAGATGAAATGTGGGGCTGTGGTTGGGTTTGTTGCCCAGGGTGTGACGTGGTCTAATTTTTATGTAAAAGAAAATGGTGTAGTTCTGACATAATATGATAAAAAATATGATGTTTGTTTATACTTAAAATGAATAACACCTATAGATACATTGCTATTAATCTTCTACAGAACACTCTCTCCCCTTCAAGCACATTTATTTATTTATTTATTTATTTATTTATTTATTTATTTATTTGATAGAAGTTCCAACTGCACAGTACACACTCACAGTGATTCTGTCTTGGCCTCCCCAGCACTGGGATTACAGGTGTGTGATGTCATGCCTGGTTCCAGGGCTGGCACAGCACGTGTTACCAGGGATGGAACTCAGGGTCCTTGCTCTTGCCAGACACTTAGACCCCCAGGCTATCCCCCTAGCCATACTTATCCTATTGTTTTTGTAAATTTCTGAAGTGATTCTGGAAGTCCTCTTTTGTATCTTTAATTGCACTACTGTAACTGCCTCTGTTTTCTCTGGCTGGCTTTGAACTCAGGGCAATATTCCTGTTTTAGCCTCTTAAGCACTGGAATTTCAGTCATGTGTCACCATGCCTGGCTTCTGCCATGATTTTTGATTACATCTCACTAAAGGGGACTTCCAGAATTGCATCAGAAAGTGACAACATTTGGGTAACTGTGTTTGGGGTGTGTGTGTGTGTGTGTGTGTAGATGTCTAGGTGTATTTTGAGAGAGGTAACAGCAATGTGTCTTAGTAATAAATTTAAAAAATGTAAACGTTCACTGTATGTTTTGGTCAGATAACATTAATGAGAGTAGCTGGTAGCTGGCACATGGGGAAGCGGCAGTGCTTGTTAGGGGGCTATTGCTGCAATTGAGGTATGAAGTCAAGGAAGTGTGGACCACTGTGGTAGCAATGGGAGTGACAGAAACAGTCTAGTGGGCATGGTGGCACACACCTGTAGTCCTTGTAGTTGGGAGGCTGAGACAAGAGGAGCGCCATGAACTAGAGGCCACCCTGGGCTATGTAGTGGGCTCAAGGCCACCAGAAACTACCGAGATCCAATCTGAGAGAGAGAGAGAGAGAGAGAGAGAGGAGAAAACAAACAGTGCAGTGCAGTTCTAGACCTTTTGGAGAAGATAAGAGAATTTCTAAATGGATTGGAATGAGCTATGAAAGAAACAAGATACAGAGGCCGCATGATGGTGGCCTAAGCAGCTGGCAGAGTAACTTTGGTTGTAACTGGGATGGGACACCGTTAGCTGGATTTGCCGATAAACATAGGTTGAGTAGGCTTTGGGATAAAAACAAAGGGCTTAGTGCTTGGTGTGATGCCCGAGGAGACCCAAGCGGAGAAGTCAGGCAGCACTTAGACAAATGACATTGGAGTTCAAGGGAGGGGGTGTTGGGAGTCAGATTAAAGGATCTGCCTGCAGGGTGGATGGAATTCACAGAGTTGAAATCAGGTGAAGCCAGCGTTAGTACAGGGAGCTAGAGAAAGGCAGTGGCTGTGGATCCGAGCTGTGGCCCTCATTGACTGAGAGGTCCACGAAACCAGGCAGAGGAGCTGGGTAGGAGCAGCAGGCAGGGAGGAGGGGAGCCCGGTGTCCTAGAAGCCAGGTGTACTTTGTGGCAGAGATGGGATTGAATGTGTGTGTGAAATCTGCTAATGATGTACAGCAGGGGCTTTACACTTGATTTCATTCCGTTTTGGTGCTGGCTCTGGAACCTTGGGCCTTGCATGTGCTAGGCCAGCGCTACACGACTGAGCTGCATCCCCAACACCTTTTTAAATTTTATACTGAGAGTCTCCTGAATGGCCCAAGAGTTGGCCTTGAACTTGTGATTCTCTTGCCTCAACTTCCCCCGTGTCTGGGATTATAGGTGTCCAGCACACCTGGCTCATGAAATTCTTGAATTCCGCAGTAAGAAAACGTCAAAGCCAACAGTTACCTTTTAATGTCCTGATGAGAAACCACAAGCTCAGCAGCAGGGAGGTCTGCGTTCCTGTTTTCCTAAACGTGCGGCACAGCCCGGCACACAGTTGGTGGAATCCGGGCAGAGTGGTCCTGCCCGGAGCCCCACTCTAGTGTCACCAAGGGCTCAGAAGATGGAAGCGGTTGGGTGTGGTTGGGAGTTGGCTGGCAGCTGCCTGCAAAGACATTCTAAAGCAGTTAACTTAACCTTGGAAAATGACAGGCCCAGGGCCCTTCCTTTCAATTCACAATTTCTCTTGAGGAGTCATTATATACTTTGTGTTTGTGCTTAATAAGTATAAAAGAGCAGTGGCATTCTGGGGAACCTTAAGAAAACTATAAGTCCCAATACTTGAGGGTTGTGTGTCATTTGAAGAGAAGAAATGAATCAGTGAAAGGACTGAGACTTTGGAGTCAACACTAAATGGCTAGTTATTTAGCAAGACCTCGATTATTTATAGAAGTTCACATTTCCGTCCAGATGTTTGGCATCATAGAAACACATACTTGATCGTGTCTGAATTGCCCTTGTTTTCCACATTAAAATTTGCACGAAAGGGCTCAGTTTTTGAGGACATTTCCTTGTTATTAATGTGGTAGCATATAGAGAAATTTGGCCTGTGTTCTCTTTTAGCTGTGCCTGGATCCTGTATTGCATGATCCCAACTCTATTGATCCCAACTACATTGATAGTTGTAGTTGTAAATTATGTGTAGTTGTTAATTATGCCTTAACAGTTCTCACCCCCACCTCCTTGCAGCCTCGCTCCATGTAGCTTAACAAAGTAGCTTTAAATAATTTAGTTACCAGGCATAGTCCAGTGGTTTTTTAAAGTGTTCCAAGCACCTTTATCGTTAAAGCAGTTTAGTTACCTTGGTAGAATTTGCGGGCTATGAAAATGTAGCTGTTTTAGAAATAGTCAAATCTGTCTTTTGCAACTTATGCCCCAAATGGGGTAGGTATTTGATGAAGCAGTGGAAACCTTTTTTATAAGTTGTATAGACGAAGAGTGATCTGAGACACCATTAGACTGAAACTCTTCCCTCACTCTGAATATTCTTTGGGATGAAGATGAGCATTGACTTGTTCTTACAATGTAGTGCACAGTGTCAAGAGATCTCTCAGGCTGTCAAGATAGCTCAGTGGACTAAGTGTCTTCTTAGGCAAGCGCAGGGACCAGAGGGTGCTGAGCTGGTGAATGAGTCCAGGTGTGGTGGTGCACGCCTGACGACCCAGCACTGGAGAGGCTGAAAGCAGGAGGATCACTAAGAGCCCGAGCTGTGTAGTGAGGCCCTGTACCAAATGCGTGAGGTGGGGAGAGAGAGAGAGAGATCGCTTTTTCAGTCACCAGTGTATTTCCAATCTTCTACACCAGGCACTCAGCCAGGTGCCTGGAATATAGGATTGCTATGTCTCCTGTCTGTGTGGCACTCCGCAGAGAAGTTCAGATTGTGGCTGTGGCAGGGAGCAGTGGTCAGTGAATCCTTCCAGGCCTTTGACGTTCTGGTTTAAGGTCCTCAGCGTGTAGAGTTTATGCAAAATGAAGTGATAAGAGCAGCCAGCCTGGGATGACCTCATCTGCTGGGCTTTTTTTCCCTATTGTTTGGAAAGACCCTCACATTAACTTCCTACTCCATTTTCTGTTGCTGTAATGGACTGTCACATCATGCGAAGTGTATACAGAAGAGAAGTTTATTCCCTGCAGTTCTGGTGACTGCATCTGAGAAGGCCTCCCCACATGCTGGCCGGGAGAAAGACTTTGCTCAGTGAGAGTGAGGTGTGCAGTTCAAGTCTGTCCTCTTCTTACAGAGCTCCAACCCCACTGTAAGGTGCCTCCCTGAGTGTCTCGTGTATCCCTGATTTCTTTCCAGAGGCCCTGCCTCCAACTCCATCAGCAAGAGAATGGGAAGATTACACTTCCAATGCATGAACTTTTGAGGACATAATCCCCATAGCAGCTGGGAGGAGCTCAGCTGTAGGTAGCATCAGCCCAGTGGTGCCACTGCTTAATATGACCATGCCCAGGAACCAGAAGTAGGGAATGCAGGCAGGCCAAGGGCTTGTGGCTGGGGACCCAGCCCCCATGTGCTTTCCTGCCCAGTGGTGCCTGGTGTCATGTGGTTTTTATTCCTTGTCACCGACTGACAGCTACATCTCAAGACACCGTGATTGGTTCTGTTCCAGATAAAGATGATATTTTACAAGGCTTTGTGGAGGGGGTTATTGAGATGACGTTGGCCTATAATAAACTATATCTAGTGGGTATATTAGATAAAAAGCATTTGGTAAGTTTTTATACACAGTATTCGCACACCTGCAAATACATCACCACACCCAAGACCTTCAGTTCAGCCTATCCGTCACCCCAGAAGTCTGCTTACCCCACTGTAACTCCTTCCTCTCCTCTCACCCCTGCTCTAAATTTGCAGGCACCCACTGGCTTACTTAGCAGTCAAATGTAGGGTGAGGTCCGATTTAACCTACTAGAAGCAGAGAAAAGATGCTCTGTGACATCGCTCTGGCTTCTCAACATTTTTCCTTCTTTTTAAACTTGGAATAGGAAGCTAAGGAAGATCTTTTAAAACTGTGAATTTGTAACTGGCACATAGTTGTGTGTATTTATGGGCTAGCGTGTGACATCTCGTTATACGCATATGGTGTGTCGTGATCACAATGGGGTTATTAACGTGTCTGCCACCTAACATCCTTTCTTTGTTGCAGGAAGATATACAACTGAATTAGCTGTTTTAAAATGTTCTCATCCTTGTACTATAGCTATTCTACCGTGTTGCAGAACACTGAGGATGTTTCCCTTCCTCTAACTGCACCCCAGACCTACTAATCACCCCCCCTCCAACTCTTCTCAAACTTTTTGGACTCCTGAGATCACTATTCTCTGTTTCGGTGAAAATTGCCTACTTCTGTTTTAAAAACTTGACAAAATAGTGCGAAACAAAACCAAACCCGACACCTCCTTGACTAGGTAAAGATTTAAATTTATTTTGGGGAGAGAAGGTGGTCACAGTGGTGACAGTGGTCAAGGCCACTGCAAAATTGTAGGGGTTTTTCGTTTTTGCTTTGTGTTTGTTTCGTTTTGTGAGATAGGCTCTCTCTCTGTAGTCCAGGTCAGCCTTGAATTCACTGTGTAACGTAGGCTGGCCTGAAATGTGTGATCTGCTACCTCAGTTTTCCAAATGCTGGAACTACAAGCATGTATCACCATGCCTAGCAATTGGCAGCTTCTAAAAATTTGTGATGAACATTGGCAAGACGGAGCTTTTATTAACCAAAATGCTTTAAGTTAGAGATGAGCTTGCAAGATTGTTTTAGCTCCTATTACTGGGAATGCAGTGGTTAGACTGCAAGGGTTGGCCAGATCTGGGGACTCAGGAGAGATTACCTCTTGTTTGTATCCCATAATCCCTTTTCCAGAAGCTTGCTTCTGCTTAGGTTCTTTTGCATGTGCAAGATAGCCACTGGTGCAATCAACTTTGTCCTGATGTCTGTCTGTGCCAGAGGAACCCATACTTTCATTGTCTTTGTGTCAGATCTGGGACCTAGTTGATGATGTTGGTTTGTGGATGTATCCCTTGGACTGAACTCTGGTGACATGATGGCAACTCTGATCCGTCAGCTTGAATCTCCTGTGTCTACTGCTGTAAAAGTCACAGTAAGCCAGTGACACCCCAGGATTAAGGGTTATAAAATATATACATATATATCAGAAGCAACATACATAGACCACAAAGGTCATTCTGAGCAGTGCTTTGTGTTGTTCTTTTCTAACTATAGAATATTCCAGAAATTTCTTCATCATGCAAATGGCTGGGTATAGGGGCTTAACATTTCAACATTTTGGCTACATCACAAGAAAACGTTGTGCACATTTTTTCTTCGTTCTTTAATAGCATGGCATGTGTTGCACGAATACATGTGTTGACTAGAATGACTTCAGAGATAAAATTGTCTTCATCTTAAGAAGTACTTCTTGTTCTCCACACTTGATAACTCACTGTGTGCTCGTGGGCCTGAGTAGGCATGGAGATGTATGTGGCAAACATTTTTGATTCAGATAGAAAAGAATAGAAACACCAAATAAGTATAGCATTTGGTGGTGAACTAATAACAGTTCATGTGAGAGGATGGCTCAATTTTTCTTTCATGTCACTGGGCAGCCAAATCTCATAGAGGGTGAGTTAAAAAATATACTACTTAAATGTATGGATGTGGCTACAAGATAAAAAACTGTAATTTCTTAGATGCTATAATCATATCTTTCATATTCCATCTAAGTGTTAGTAGTTACATAAGTATATTGCTTGGTGCTGTGATAGAGTGGTAGAGGGAGGAAGAAGCGCAGTTAGCGGAAGCTTGCTACAGATGTACTGCTGCGTCCTTTGCCGCCACCGAGGTCCTCTCCTGTGTAATGAAAGCAGTAGGTTGGGGTCATTGACCACGAACCCCTGTGCCCGGGTGCTGGCTGGGTCTGTGCTGTCCACTGAGTTTTGCCCAGTGGCCCAGTTGTCTCTGTGTCCCTTGTCCCTGTCCAGATTGTCTTTACCTCATCTGTCTGTCTCCTTGCCAATACCGGCACACTCTCAGGATTTGCTTGAGAAGCCATGCCAGCTTTAGACACGTTTATCGTCTTGCTGGGGTGTGCCTTTTTCCATTACAGCTCTTTTAACTCTCCTAAAGCTCTTCTTGTGCGATAAACTTTTCTTTGTTTTAAGGACAAAACAGGAAAGGTTGGTGCTTCCTGCTCGTGAAAACATCGCTATCAAGGAGTTAACAGACCCAGGTTATTTTTTTATCAGCATTTTGTCTCCCAAAGGAAGGAAACTATTTGTCATAGGGCTAAATTTATTTTCAGTTACAACTGGTTTCATGAAGAAACTATTATTATAATTGAACAAAGGATTCTCTGCGGCTCCTTTGTCTACCAAGTTATAGTTACAAGCTTAGACTTCTTAATTATGCAGTTGGACTTAATTTTATTTGAATCAATAATTTTTAGATCAGTAGCTTGAAAGGTTTCATGTAATCTCATTAATTACAAAGCAACAATAACACGGAATTACTATCACTCCCAAATAGTTTCATTATCTTTAAAAGACTTCCTTTTAGTAGAACTTAAAGAAACACTGATAAATCTTGAGACCTATTATAAATATTTAGGGCTTATAATATTTCTATATTTTTAATTTTAAAGTATTTGGGGGATTTTGTTACAGTGCATTGGAAATGTCAGTCACACATAATCAACACTTGCTTTCAATTTTTTAAAGACTAAACAACATTGGCAGGCAGAGAGTAGAGCAAGAGAGTAACCTAAATGTCATATCATTTGTTTTTTTAGAAATTGTAAAGAAATAAAAATGAAGTACAAACAAATGTGGCTGGCATAGTGGCACACACTTCCAATCCCAGAACTCCGGAAGGTGTGACGTGAGGGTCATAGCTCTGAGCCCAACACGGCAGCTGTAGCGAGACCTGGTCTCAAATTAAAAACAAAAACCAAACCAACAACAAAAGCTTAAACGTAATTCGGGGGCTTTAGCAGAAGATTGATTGCCTCACCAAGTTCATAAAAAGTAGGGATTCACTGTTGTAATAGATGCAAGATTTATTTTAGGTTAAGTATTGAGTCTGTGTCCTTGTCCACCTTTAGGAAGGGCACTTACAAATGATTGTAGTTGTGAGTGAGTTCTTGCGTGTGCGCCTGCGCGCCTGCCTGCTGAGGAGCCCAGAGGCTTTTGCGGTTACCCACGTGTAGATCGTCAGTAACGCCGTGGTCCATTGGCTGCTGCCTTCAGGTCTGTCCTGCCTTCGCTTGAGAGCTTTCTCTTTTCCTAAGTGGGAGAAAGTTACAAGAGGGAATTTTGACCGCCCTTGATGATTCACCAGCTAGAATGATTGTAATATAAACTGCTCCAAAGGCAATGAGAAGATCTTCCTTTAAATTATTGGGTTTGCTGAGGAGATAGCTCAGCAGCATAAGCACCTGCCTGGCAAGCACAAGGTCATCAGTTCAATCCCCTGTACCAAACAGACACACAAACTAGGTTTGGGAAATAGTAGGAACCAAGGCTGGGTGAAGAAAACTGGGCTGCTTAATATAGAAAAACAAAGCAGGAGCATTTAGAATTGGTGTTCTCATATGAAAGGGCTGTTACCTTCTAGTTGAGCTGGGAAATACTTCCTAGGCACGTATAGGTGGCGGAGCTGAGCCACTGCGCCTACAGGCTGCGTTTCACAGGTGCTGGCGTTGAGCTGAGTGGCTGTCCCTAGGGTCCGAGTGCAAGGCGAGGGCTGTGGCTCGGTGATCGAGGGCTTGACTGGCATGCCGAGGGCCCTGGGTCCAGTCCTGCGCTCAGCAGTAAAACAAGGCAAATGCTAAAATACAGCTGCTGGTCCTCTCTGTAGCGCCTTTTCTGTTTTCCTGTGGTCCCTTCTGGTAGCCACTGCCCTGAAATTGATGCCTGTGATTTCTGTACACTTCCATGGCATTTATGACAGTCTGACATACTAGCCATCCATGGAGAATATATGATTTTTTGTTTTTGTATTTGAAAATCTACATGAATGATTTTTTTAAAATTTTGTCTGATTTATTTTATGGGGGATGTGTGTATGTGTGTATGTTCGTGATGCAGTTCCTGGAGATTGAACTCAGGGCTTTGGGGTGAAACTACACCTTCAACCCTTTTAACCCTTATTCAGAGGCCCAAGTTTGCTAAAGATGTTTAGGCTGGGCTCAGACCAGCGCTCTCCCTCTTCAGCCTCCCAGAGTATGCCACTGCACCTAGCTATTTTGCTATGGTTTTGAAGTTCATTGGTTCACGGGAATAAGCATCGTTTGGGTCCTAGTGTGTGCTTACAGCAGAGCTTATGGATTCCCTTGTCACATTTGGTAGTTGCTTTTAATTTTTTATTGTTACAAACAAGGCTGCAGCCAGCTCCTGGGCTGTGTCTTACTGATAAACTGAATACATTTGTCTTGAACCTTCGCCTAGAAGCAGTTGCTGGGTTAGTAAAGGAGACGTGTATCTAACCTCCCTGCCAGTTCTTCTGTGGAGTGGCTACCACACTTACACTTCTTGCTTATGAGCTCTGGGTTCTTCACACCTTTCCTGTCATCTGGCTTTAGCTTTGCCACTCTAGTGGGTGGAGCGCAGGTGAGATTATACCTGCTGTGCTGTTTTTTTCCTAATAAGATTTAACATCTTTCTGGGATTGGTTGACCTTGGAGATTTTTTTCAGTGAATTGCCTTCTAGCTTTGATCTCCTCTCCGCCTTTTGTTTTCTTAAGTTGACTTGCAGGTGTATCCTAGTATATATGAGTGCTGGAAATATTTTCTTCTAATTGTAGACTTACTCCTTATAGTTTTTATTGCTCAACACCCTTACAGTATTTTTCTATTTTTTCCTACAAGTTTAGCTTGTGCTTTTCTTATTTAGGCTTCAGTTTGTGAGCTGAAGTAGAGATTATTGTTATCCTTTCAGAGAATGGGGAGTACTTGTCCAAGGGCTACTAAGGCCTTTCTTTCCTACTGATTGAGAATTCCATCTCTCTGAAAGATCACTCTCTTATTTAGATCTATGTCTTTCTATTTTTAATTACTAAGCTTTTAAAATAAGTTCTGGTTTTTGCTCATATGGTATTTAACTTCTTTAGGTTTTAAAGGTAAAAGTATATTCTCAACTGTACATTTATTTATTGGTGGTACTGAGAATTGAACCTAGAGCTTTTGCACTGAGCTACATACCTAGCCCACTTTTATTTTGACAGGATGTCCTCCTTGAACTGTGAATTGCTTTTTTTTTTTTTTTAAACAAAAACAAAAACAAAAACAAAAACAAAAACCAAGGTCTTACTCTGTTGTTGGGGCTGGCTTTGCATTATTTGGATAGCCCAGGCTGCCCTGGAATTTGTGATGCTCGTCCTGCATCAGCCTCCTGAGTGCTTCAGTACACCTGGGTCGTTTCCCAATTTTTTTTTTTTTTTATGTCTTTTTTGAGACAGGGTCTCGCTTTGCAGTTCAGGCTGGCCTTGGGCTCACTTTTGTAGCCCAGGCTGGTCTCGAACTTGCACTGATCCTCCTGCCTCAGCCTCTCAGGTGCTCGGCTTACAATTTCCCAAATTTTTGAAGAATAAAGCATGCCCAGAAAATGTAGAGTTCAGCCCAGGATTTTCAGTATGTGATGAAGCAATGAGTAAAGCAGAGTTCAGAATAGTTGTGTTTCAGCAGTAGCGAGGCAGGGCTTACTACCAGAAGCACCGCCTCTGTATGGTGACAGCGGACCAAGTTGAGAAAGAGCAGAGTGGGGAGCCAAGCTTTCTCCTTAACCTAGCACATAGTTCTCACGTGGGACCTGAAACTGTGAAGTTATTGGCTAGGACTGCACTGAGTTTACAGTGATTGAGGTTGAGTTGAGGGTGGACTGACGCTTTATCTTCATGGGTGCCCCGCTCTATGGACATGTGGTCTCATTTGACTTAGCTCTTTCTAATGCCCTTCAGCCCACCTCCCAGTCTTATCCAGGAAGGGCTTACACTACTTTTATTGTGTTTAGTCCCTGTACCCTAGACTGCAGGAGCCTGTTACAGAGTGTATTCTAGGAAATTAATTTTGAAATATTTTTTGTGTATTGATCCTGTTTCTAGCAACTTTGCTGGTTCTTTAGTAATTTGTGGATGTTTCTAGATTACCTCTGTACACACTAATTTCTAAAAAAGTAACAGGTGTGACCTCATGGTTGTTTTATGTTCACTTTTACTCAATTGTTTAAGATATCCACTACCATATTGAAAACAACTTTTTTCTTTTGTGGAACTGGGAATTGAACTCAGGCCCTGTGCTTGCCAGGCAAGCGCTTATTCTATTGAGCTATCTCCCCAGCCCCTCCACTACCATGTTGAGAAGTGATCTTACTCCAGAATTTTGAAGGACATTTTTCTTACATATCACTGAGTATAACTTTTGCTCTGGGCTTTTTATAGGTTGTTTTGTTTTGTTTAATCAGATAGGGAACATTTGAGGAATTCTTATTTTTTAGTAACCCCCCCCCCCCCCCCAGTTTCAAAGCATTTAATAGTTTTTATTTAATTTCAGCCTTATTTTTTTTTCCTTAATTTTGGTGGACTTCTTTCTTTTCTTTTTACAAATATGCCTTATCCTTTTGTCTTAGTTACTCTTCTCTTGTTGCTGGGACAAATACCTGACACCCAACATGAAGGAAGGAAAGGTTTATTGAGCTCACAGTTACTGGAGGTTTCAGTCCCATATTGGGCTAGCTTCAAGGCTGAGTGGAACAGGGCAGAGAGCATCCAGTTCATGGCAGTGAAACAGCAACAAATAGTGACAGAGGCAACAGACCAACCAGGGCAGCAGAGAGCAATAGAGAGACTCTGTTTCTCTGTCTCTCTTATGATACATTCAGGCTATCACCCCAGGTGGGAGAAGGTACACACACCCATAATCGCAGCAGTACTAAAATCCTTAATCCCAGCAATACTAAGACACATAATCCCAGTGGATCATGTGTTAGTCTCAAACTCTAGAAGTCCCTGCCCCATGACTACATGGGGCTTTGGGAGAACAACTAGACCCAAACCGTAACACTTTTCTATTTAGCTTTCTACTTTCTTTTGATGTACTTGACTTCTTTTCATGTCATTTTATAAGTATGGCTTTGTCTTCTCATGTTGTATTATTTTTTAGTTTAAATGTGTTCGTTTTAATTTTAGTTCTATTACAAATTTTCAAGCTCTAGTCTTTCCATTGCATTGCATCTCTGATATCAGATCTAATTTTTATGTGCTTTGTGGTTTTTGATTGGTAGGAAAGTTGTTTTGTTGCTGCTTGTGTTTAATTTGCGAACAGTTGAGGGGATGAGATTTGAACTGTCTCTCCTCAGTCTTCTTGAGCTCGGCTTCTCCTCCCCCACTCCCTTGCCAACGTGTGATCAACTTTCATCTGAATTCCTTGGCACGACAATGTCTGTCCCAGTGGTGCACATTTACATTCCAGACATGGGCATGGCTGGCTTGGGACTCTTGATAGACTTGTTAAAGAGTTTCAGACATCTTCATGGTGCTTCTGGAAATGCAGTTGCTATTTTTGTAGAATACCTTACCCTGAGAAAACAGTCCTTTGGAGTTTTTAGTTGTGCATTCGTTTCAGTTGCACTTCCTACTTCTGCCTGGCAGAAGGTCTTTGTCCTTCAGGGACTGTTCGCATCCAGAAGCCCCTGAACCCCGGGGGCCCCCCTTCCTCCAGGGGTTCCTTATGGTCTTGGGCTTTCAGTTCTTCTTTCATTGCTGGTTTATTGGAATTTACCATAATTTCTCTGTGCTCAACTCTATGTTTAAGCAAAATGTTACGCCCTCTTTCAGTGTTTCAAAATATTTGCAGCAAGAAAGGTTTCAGTGAGAATATGGTTGCCTGTGTTCTCAGAACCCTCAGCAAGAGGCTGAGCACTGCTGCCTCCACGTCCTGATCCTTGAGGCCACCAGTGTGTGTCCCTGACATGGAAAAGGGGGTTGCAGGTGTGATTAAGTTAAGAATCTCCGAATGGGGATGTGTTATTCTGGATTGTTTGAATGGGCCCTTATGCGGCCACAAAAGCTCATATAAAAAGAAGATTAAGAGGGGCAGAGTCAGGAAACATTGAGTTCTCCTGGAAAGATGGTCTGCTGCTAGCGTGAAAGTGGAGAAACACAAGGAACTTCTGGATTCTAGAAAAGACAGGAAACAAGTTCTGCCCTGGAGTGCTCAGGAGAAAAGACAACCTAAGTGGTGCTATGATTTTAGCCGTCAAGATACAGGCTGGATTCCTGACTGCTGGAACTGCGGAGAATAAATCTGTCCTTTGAAGTTATTATAATACTTGAAAGATTTGTTAAGACAACCTTAGAAAACATCAATTTGTGGAGCTCGCCTGGTAGGAAGTAATGGGGAGAGACAGAATGATCCCAAAGCAGAGCAGAATCACCTTGTTGAGGGATTCCCTTGGCAGAACATTGTGGAGAAAAGAAGGAATTGGAGCAGTGAATGCTCTGGGTAGTATTTCCCATAATAACATTATTGCCTAGTCTGAGAACAAGGATGGTATTTTTTTCCCGCTTTTTGGAGCTGGGTGCAGTAGCGTGTTTTCACTTGGGCTCAGGAGCCGTTGAAGCTGAGGCAGGAGGATCACTGTCTGGGCAACATTGGGGAGATGCTCTTAAAAAAACAGCTGGGGGAGTAGATTGTCATCAGTGAGCTTGTTGGTTGGCAGCAGAGTGAGCAAAGAACAGTTTTTTCATTTGCCAGCACACTGTCGGTGTTACGGAGAGGGGCTGAAACGACACCCAGTTGTTTATACCAGCTTCAGTAGGGGCTTCATGGGTGGTCAGACACCAGGCAGTCTCAACCATGGTTCCCGGTCCAGGAGTTGTCCATCTCCAAGAGGAGGAATTGTTCTTCACTTCTTTCCTAGTGCTGCTGTGGGAAAATAGCATAACACAACCAAAGCCACACAAGCATATTCTATTCTCCTGGTTCTAGAGACCAGAAGTCTAAACTCAGGGTGTCGGCCGCTCGAGGTTTCCTGCTGAGTCCTGGGGAGACTCTTCATCTGCCTCTACTATCTTTCGTTGTGGCCACATTGCTCTCTGCCTTACTTCACTTTGTTTTACCCTGTTTGTGTGTGTTTACATGACTTGTTTAGTGTGTATATCTCTCTGATTTCCTTCTGCCCTCCTCTTAAAAAGATGTTCATGGTGACATTTGTGGCGTAGCCAATACACAGGATAAACTCCTCTGGATGCTTATTTTGAGGCGTAAGTGGTATTCATTCCTTTTCAGTACTCACGGGCCGATTTCCCAAGTTTGACCTGCCTACTCCCTTACTGTTTCTTTGCAGTCTTGGCCTAGTCCACTGATCCTGACCTACTTTGTAAAACCTTTTTGTGCTGAAGCAATCACTTGTCTCATTGTAATCTTTCATTTCCTGCTCTACCGACTTCGGAAACAAAGGTTAGCAAGCCAGATCCCAGGGCCAAAACCCTCGCACTGCCCATTTCTGTATAGCATGCTCCCTAGGGGCTAGTGTTTCATTTTTAAAAATGGTCAATAAACTCGAAAGAGCAGTTATATTTTGTGAGGCATGAAAGTTACATACATTTATGTTTTAGTGTTTAGAAATAAGATGTTACTAGAATATAACCCTGGTCATTCACTTATAGGTTTGATCTTTGCTTTTGTGTACAGGGCCAGAATCAAATAGTTGTAGCCAGGCCCATATGATTTGGAAAGGCAGAAAGTAAATATCTGACCTGTAAATTTTCTGGCTTCTAGTCTCACAGGGATTTCTTTATCTCTGGCTTTTAGCACATGATCAGCACTAACTATTGTATGAATAACCTAACTTTATTTAGAAATATTTAACTGTTAGGGCTGAGATAACTCAGTAGACTTAAGTGCTTGCCTGGCAAGTGCAGGGTCCTGAGCTCAATCCTGGTACCACCAAAAACAAAAAATGAATAAAAAATGGGGGGGGGGACTTAGAAGTATTTAACTGTTAATAGTCTTTAATTGAGAATTTAACAATCTTGTTAATGTAAGGATTTGGAGTGATTCCTCAAAAGATTCTATGAAACTATGGGATTATATATATTTTTTAAAAATGTATCTAGTACTGGATCTACAGGGTCTTGCTACACAGATAGTCGACTCATAATGATCCTCTTGTTTTCAGCCTCCCAAGCCTGGAATTACAGGTGTGCGTAGCACCATGCCCAGTCTCCAATGTCAGCTCCATGCACTCTGGAGATGGGGCCAGCATAGCACTGGGGGATCAAACCCCATTCCTGCGTTTGCCTCAGCAGGTGCTTTAATCCACTGAGCTAGTTTGCTAGCCTGGGATTAGAATTTTTGATGCCAGATTATTCAGGCATCTAATCTTTGTATGAGTTGTAGAATGAAATACATAGTGGTAGTCTTGGCTGTGAATTTAATTGAATTAATAAGTAAATACCACTTCTGGTAAAGAAAATGTGTGTGTGCATTGTCCTTTTCTTGGTGCTGAGGCAACATACCTTTTACCAAAGTTACAGGTGGAAAGGCGCCGCTAGCTTTCAGCTCACAGAGACTTTAGTCCATGTCAACTGGCTCTAAGGAAGAGAGGCTTGGCAGACGGCCATCACAGAAGAGAAGCGTGGGAGAGCAGGGCAAGCAGAGGCAGCCAGCAGCCAGCAGCCAGCAGCAGTCCACACGCGGCAGTCACAGCAGTCCTCGTCCTGTGCCTTACGTTCCACCCAGGCGACTCCGTGGGCAGCACTCACACTCCCGGTCCTAGCGTTGGGCCAGGAATCAATCCCAGCATCCCACACTTGAGATCCAGCCACGTCTGGAAAATCCCACCTGTGACTGCATAAGGCTTTGGTGGGTCATCTAGATACAGACGACAGCGTGCATAACGGAGCCTTACTCAGTCAAAGAAAAAGGAAGGCTTGTCATTTGCAGGAAACTGGATGAGACTACGGGAAAATGAGCCAGACATAGACAGCTATTGCATGTTTCCGATATTGATATGTGGGATCCAGAGGAGGAAAAAGACAGGAAAGTAGAATAAAAGAAAGGGAAGAAGAAATAGGGGATGGGGAGGGAGAGCAGTGTGGGGAGGATTGAACTGTTCTATACATATATAAATGTCGTAATGGAAACCATGATTGTGGATCAGTAATAGGCTTTTAGTGGAATCAAAGGAAAGCACTACATTTGGGACTTGACGCTGACAAGTGGGATAGTTTATTTGGTATTAGCTTGGGGATGAGCTATGGAGTCCACTGATTGGTTGAACACTAGCCTAGAAATTACCCTGCAGGTGTGCCTCGGACACGACTGACACACACTGCCAGTCAACTCCTAGTGAGTAGATGTGTGTGTGTGTGTGTGTGTGTGTGTGTTTGGGGGGCTCAACAACCAATGAGGTAAGACCTCATCTCAGGAAAAAAGGCAGGGGACAGAGCTCAGTGTGACCAACCTCACTGCTGGAAAAAGAGAAAAGGAATTCTATCCGAGTTTCTAGCTCACTGGCCTCCCTGAAACTCCTGACTTACCAGTCACCAGAATTATGAGCCAGTTCTTCCTTTATTTTCTTTTAAGCTTTTTTTTAAAAAAAATGTATTTATTTATTTGGTTCAGGGTCTCATTAGGCAGCTCAGACTCGTAGCGATTCTCCTATCTCAGTCTCTTTAGTTCTGGGATTACAGGCCTGTGCCACCACGTCTGGTTTCAAACCTGGGTCCTTGCACTTGCCAGGCAGGCACTTAGACTGCCAGCCTGTCACCCCAGCTCCATTAGGTAGTTCTTTAAGATTTCTCCCGTTTTCTCTCCATGGATAAATACAGACACAAATGGCCACTGTATCCTATTGGTTGCGTTTCTCTGACGGCGACCCCTGCTCCCGCCCTTCCTTCGCACCTCCTTCGCCTTCTGCCTTTCTCAGCTCCTAAGGCAAAGTGAGTTATATTTGGATGCCACGAAGTCAGAAATAGGTTCCCTTGTGAGGGGGCCGAGGACTCTTTCTCACTGCAGAATTGTTTAATGCCTGAGAAGATGGAGATGATAGCGCTAAAGAGAAGGAAATGTGCTTGCCGATGAGGAAGAGCAGGCAGGCAAATTTCCAGGTGGCAGAACTTGTGGGACCATCATCCCTTCTCTCCCACTGAAACCCAGGCTGTCTGTGTGGGCGACAGCAGTGGAGACCACTGGGTCCTCGCAGCGCCGCTCTCTGGCTCTCTGATGCTGCGGATGGCCTCCATCCTTAAGGCTTGCCTGTTTGGAAAAGTAGTGTAAGAATCGGATAAAAGTGCAAATAGATGCATAATAGCAGTTTGCTTGTATCTCTACATGTGTTTTACATACTAGTAAATGTAAAACGTCTCTAAAGTCTTTTGCATATATGAAAGGTTACACATTTGAGCAGAAAACATTCATTCGGTAGTTGGTGATTTTTACATTTGTAAATAGGATTTTTTAGGCCCTCGCCTAGTACTAGGAAATGCATATTTTTTTTTACATTTTAATTCTTCCAGAAGGGAAATTCTAGCACCACATGGCCTCAGGAGAAGTTTTACATATTCCAACCATCAGACATTTTATTTCTTCACCAGATCATATTTGACAAAATAGAATGGTTGAACTAGTATAAAATAATTTCCTCTTGCTCAGAATGCTAAATTTTAAATACCTAAATTTTTTTGTATTCTACTAGAAGTTTCAATGGTTTCTAGCTGGCTGTATATCATCTATATCTGTCTGTCCGTCTGTCCGTCCATCCGTCCATCTATCATGAATTCCAGCATGCTGGATAATGATATCTAAAGTCGTGCATTTTAGCAACAGCTCTGAGAACTTGTGTCGGTCTTGCCCAAGGGTTGGGTACTGTGATAGGTTCTGGGGACAAAGTGGGAAGAAGACGTGAGCCTTACTCTCAAGGCGCGTCCAGTTTCCTGGAGACAGGCTTGGAAATAACATGAGAAGGTGGCGTTGGGGATTGTTGAACCTCATTCGAAGAACACAGATTGCTGAGGGAAGGACTCATCCCGTTTTTTGGGCTTTGAAGGGAAAGATAACTTCCACATGAAGAAGTCAGTATGTTGGGCTGAGAGGTCCTGGGTTTTAGAAGTTTTATACATGCATTTCTTTTGAACCAGGGATCCGACTCAGGACTTTGCACTTGCCAGACAGGCACTTGTGCCCCTGAGCTCTCTCCCCGGCCCCTTACACATGCAGTTCTTCAGTAACCTGTGTTTAGGCATAAGAAAAGAGATGACCACAGATTCAGCCAACTGTGGTGGATCAGAAATAGTTGCCCCATGGACATTTCCTCTTGTCATTCCCATACTATTGGAGTAGAGAAACTTTACATAGCATCGATACAATTTTTGGTATTGCAAGTAATCTGGAGATGATTTAAAATATATCAAGAAGTAGAGGTCATATACAAATGCGCCAGCTTGTGTATGAAACTGAGCATTCTTGGATGTTTGTGTCTGGGTGAGGAGCCCTGTAACCAGTCCCTAGTAGAGTGCCAAGGCAGGATTATATTGACTATAAGTAATTACTGAATGATATTAAAACTTAACCTAAAAATGTTGATGTTATATATAAGTTGACACTCCTGTTCCCCCTTGTTTTTACAGCTGGTTAGCCTGTTGCTAATTGGGATTGCTGCCTGGGGCATCGGCTTCGGGCTCATTTCCAGTCTCCGAGTGGTGGGCGTGGCCATCGCTGTGGGCATCTTCCTATTCTTGATCGCGCTGGTGGGGCTGATCGGTGCTGTCAAACACCATCAGGTGCTGCTGTTTTTCGTATCCTTTGTTAAGATTGGGATTTTTTTTTCCCCATACCGATTGAATTCTACCTGTAAGAAGACAGTTGATCGCTGTCTTACTGGCTGCAACTAATTAGATATCATTGCAAAGTAAATTGCTAGGTAGAAAGAAAGCCCTAGGTATATTTATTTGTTCATCCAATGTTAGGGACATTTTTGAGGTAAGTAACTGTATGTTTTAACATTCCAACTCCTTGCAAGGATAAACAATTCTGCAAGTGCATTGTAGTCTTAATTATATATTGCAAATTCAGAGTTAAATGGAACCAATTCAGTGAACCCTGGTCCCTTTCCAACATTCTAATGCTGGTTTGAGGGGAAAAAAATGT
>PVKN010009571.1:0-23593 GCA_004027915.1 Capromys pilorides
GACTGGGGATACAGTTCAGTAGTGTAGCGCCTGCCTGCCAAGGTCCTATGTTCAGTGTTGGGGGGGTGAGGGGAGCAGTATATATAGATGGAGAGAGAGACAGAGACAGAGAGAGTGCTTTCAGTGCCCGTTTCTCTTTGAAAACAGATTATAAACCACCTGAAATGTAAAAGTATTTATTACAGACTTTGGACAGTTATCTCCTAACGTTTTCATCAATGATTCACATGACTCCTTTTTAGCATGGAACATTTGTCCTGACTTGTGCTGTGTACCCAGCACCTGTGAGACAGAGTATACTGCTTTATCATGTGGGAGATGGGGGACTGCTGTTGGGGAAAGCCAAAGACCCCAAACTCCAGAAGTGAGGTCTGAAAAATCTGCCAAGGAAACCCTCACAGGGTGCTTTGGGTTGTAGCAGTCCAGTTTACTCTAGATAGAGATCCACCACCGGTCCTGAATGAGCATGTCCAGAAGTGAAAGACCAATACAGAATACTTTATTAGCAGCAGACTAGATCTGGGGACACAAGAGAGAGGGTTTGAAGCCAACTGCAGGCAAGTGTGTGATCCTGAGTTCAGTTCCCAACACACACACACTGCAAATCTCTTATTTGGTGGACTAAAGGTGAGTGGGGAGAGTGATGCTAACCAGAGAAGCATGAGGCTGAGCTCGTGTTGTAAGGCTAACGTGGACAGCTTGATGTTTATAACATGGGACATTGAGGAAGCACCTTAGTGAAATATGCGCACATAGGGATTGGGCAACAGGCAGGGGAGCGAGGGGTCATCTACAAGGTGTCTGCCTGCTATGCTTGTGTCTTAGTCCATTTTGTACTGCTGTAAGAGAATACGGACTGGGTATTGTTACAGGGAACAAATTTACTGGCTCACAGTTCTGGAGGCAGGGGAGGCCAAGAACAAGGGGCCACATCGGGAAAGGGCTTTCCTACTCATCTTCTCTGGTAGGAGGGTAAAGAAGGTGGGGGACCAGCTGAACCCATCCTTTTATGAGGAACCCACTTCCAAATGCCATCGTACTGTGCCAGCCTTGATCCATTGCTGAGAGCAGCACCCCATGACCCAAACACCTTTCCGTACACCTTACCAGCCAACACATTCAAACCAGAGCTCTGTGTGTGTGTGTGTGTGTGTGTGTGTGTGTGTGTGTGTGTGTGCGCACGTGTGTGTGTGCGCACGTGCACATAAACTTGGCATGTGAGGACAGAGGTATCTGGAAGGTGCCTATGTATAGACCTATATAGGAAGGAGGAAAAAGAAATGAGCAAGAATAGTCCAGAAAGATAAGAAAAGACTAGAGACTGCATTTCCAAAACCTAAGAATTTTAAAGAGGGTGTGAGTGTTGAAAGGTGTTGCAAGGAAGTGCGACAGTAGGTCAGAGAAGAGCCTCCTAATGTTGGCAGAGGATTCCTTATATTTGAGAAGAGAGCCAAGAGTAAAAGATAAGTAGGACAGGTTAGAGGATAGGTATTGAGAATATGAAAGCTGCCAAAGGAATGACACCAATAGCGTTGATGAAGAGTGTCGTTTAGGGACTAATCATTTGCTTCTGGAGTTAACGTGAAAGGGAAAAATCCACATTCAGGAAGTGAAGGGAGGTTCTTCACTCGTTGATTCTTTGGTTGAGTCCTGGATGAGGCGGCTGATCTTGGAGACCCATGTTGGAGAAACGTGTCATTGGCCCTGACTGTCAGGTAGAAAGCATGTGGGGACTTGGACCACTGAAGGAATGCACTTAACCCCATCACTTCCTCTTGCTTTTGAGCAGAGGCCTGGTCACTTGTGAGTGGTGTCAGCATTGTCTTTGGACTGTTCTCTCCTGCTGCTGTCCTCTTGGTTGCTGGCACTGTCCCCCATCCTTGGCACTGTCAGGTACATTAAGTGCATGTGTGGTAGGGAATTGAAGTTGATTTGTTGAGGGTGATTATGTGTACTTTTTTTTTTAGAGACAGCGTCTGACTTTGTGGTCTGGACTTAAATTCACTACATGACTGGGCTGGGCTCCAACTTGTAGTAGTCTTCTTGCCTCAGCCTCCTGAGTGCTGAGATTACAAATGTGTGCCACACACCCAGCAGATTTTGGGTACCTCTGAGAGATTTACACTGTCTTCTGAGAGAACTATAAGATTTAAGAGCAATAGATTCAAAATTTGTATTGAGTGAACCTGACGTTAGCTAGAATTTGTAGTATGTCAGGATGTATTTGGGCAGGAAGGGGCGTTGCTGTGGTAGTGATCAAGTAGAACCAGCAGGGTCTGTTCTTGCAAGGGTCAGACTGATAACTATGTGGTAGGACCCTGTGAAAGGTGCACTAGGGAGCAAGAAGTAGGTGTGAGAGCTGTGTGAGGAAGAAGTGGCCTTTGCCTGGGAGGAGATATTGTGATCTTTGCTTTTTTAAAGAAATACAAGGTTGTTAAACAGAATGCACTGAAATTGGTGGGATTTCTTTAATAAAAAAAAGAAAAAGCTCCTGTGCCTCATAACTGAACGTTGGCAACTGTGAGTGAGTGTGGGATTCCACCATCTGCACAGCTTGTCTTAAACACAGTGGTGTTGACAGCCATTGCTATAGGAGTCTTCCCCGCTGCTCTCTGTGATCCAGAACCAGTATCATTCACATGCATCTTAGATTTAACACATAAGGAGACTCATGAAACAGTCTGAGTCCCAGAGCCTGCATAAAGGTGCCTTGGTAGTCATTACAAGGGAGGAAATGGCCCAAATGAGCATGTCTAAGTGGCCTTTACGGCTCTCTGATTCATGATGAACAAGTACTTTGCCATGAATTGTAGTCATAACCTGTGTAAAATTTTTCTGTATCATGTAGAAATTACATACATGGTTAGATATTATTTTTGATCCAATCTGACAATCTTGGTCTTTTAATTGGGATTTTACACTGTTTGTATTTAATGACGGTTGAATTTGTCTAATGTTGTTATTTCCTATCTATCTTCTGTTTCTTCCTCCTTCCCTTTATCCTTTTTTTCCCTCTTTCGGACTGAGTATTTCTGGCCCTTACTGTCTGGCTTGGTGTTTACAGAGTTTATAATTGTTGTGTATCTTTAACTTACTGCAGTCTGTCTTCATGTATGGTGGCTCTCTTCACATGGTGTGAGAAATTTATAACATACCTTTTTGTTGCTTTGTGCTTATAGTCAGTCATATTTCTACGTTATAAATGTCATAGTATGCTTTTATCTATTTACAGTGCACGTTTCTGCTTTAGACAATTGTTTTTAAAAGCCATTTCAAAGATAAGCAAAGCCCTTTTATTTTCTCACCTATTTATCTTTTCTGATGCTCTTCACTCCTTTGATTAGATCCAGATTTACCTCTGGTGTAGTTTTCCTTTTGACATAGGGCTTTTGTGTTTTCTTCTAGTACTTCTGCTATCAATGATGCGTGTCTGGAGAGTGTCTTCTGGCTTCCTAGCTGAGGCAAATTTTGCAGCTCCTGGACCCTCTGCTCTCTTCTCTGCCCGCAGACCATTGCATCGGCCACGCTGCATCCCCCAGAAAGTCTGCTGGGCAGTGTGCGGCTCCTGCTCATGTGTGGCCTGGACACTTTTCTTCTAGTTCTTTTTTTTTTTTTTTAATTTTAGTACAGGGTCTACAGGGTCTCATTACACAGATCAGACTCATAGTGATCCTCCTGTTTACAGTCTCCCAAGTGCTGGGATTACAGGTATGTGCCACCACGCCCAGTCTCAATCTCTGTTTTAGCATGCTCTGGGGACAGGGCTGCACTGCAGGCCAGTCCTCTAGTTCTTATATTTATCTTTCTCTTTTTTTTAACCAATAAGATATGATACGCTGTCTTTATCAGAAGTGGAAGAGTAAACATGTTTAAGTTTTTTGATACAGAAGTTATTTTTATTTTACCAAGCAGAAGTTAAAATTGCACTTTCTAGGGCCGGCCAGATAGCTCAGCAGACTAAAGTGCCTGCTTAAGCAGAGCATACAGCTGGGGTTTGATCCCTGGCTTACCCTGCTGGCCCTGCCCCCCAGGCACACTGAGATAGGGATTGAGACTGGGCGAGGTGGCATGCGCCTGTAATCCCAGCATTTGGGAGGCTGAAAATAGGATCACTATGAGTCCAGTGTATGTAGTGAGACTATGAACACACTTTAGACCCTGTACCAAATACATTTTTTAAAAAATTGTGCTCTTTCTGACAGCGTTCACTTTGGAATAGAAGTTACTCAATATTATCTGCTTAGGGCTGGTGAGATAGCTCAGCAGTCTAAAGCACATGCTTAGGCAAGCGCACAGGGACAGCAGTTCGATCCTGGCCACCATATGCTGTCCCAGCCCCATTCCTAGGGTGGGCTGAGCTGGCCACAAAAAAAAAAAAAAAGCAAAAGAAATTACCTGTTCAGAATAGCTCTGCAGCATGGGCCATGCTACACATTCATTTCTTTTTAAAATAGGAAATTTTGAATGTCATCAAGGCAATTGCATTGAGAATTTGATTGGAAAATGATGACTCTTTTTTGTATAGCAGCTCCTGGGAGGAGTTTATGTTTTTCTCTCATAAGCAAAAACTGGAGCAAAGATAAACACTGTTTTTGTGAGTGAAGAACAGCTTTACTTGTTTCAAAATATTCACATACTTGCTTTCTGCCAGGAAATATTCCTGGAGATAAAGAAGATTCCTGCCCCATACCACCATATCTTACTGTAGAGCAGTAGACAGTAAAGACGACAGCTAGTAGACCTGCGATGGAGACAGATCAGTTAGGAGCTAGGATCAGAAATGTCAGAAAATAAAAAACTGTAGAAATTCCAAAGTTTGGGGAAAGACCCTATGTTGTTTAAGAATTATTTAAGTTCCAGACATCCACTTGAGCTCTGAATTCCATTTTTGACCTCTTTATTTTTCCATCAGTTCTGTTCTCTTCTGGAATTTCAATTTATAGTTATTTATTGACTATTATTATTATTATTATACTGGGAGTCAAACTCACAACCTTGCACTGCCACACAGGCACTGTGTACCTTTATTATATAGCACAAAACAAAAACATCTCCATGTCACCCATGTGCCCTGCTTAGTGATATAACCTCATGGACTCTTACACAGCTCTGGTTCTGGAGAGCACCCTTGGAATTATCTTCACTTCCTTCCTCAGTCACTGAGGTTGGGCTTCTCCGCTTTCCTGCCAAGGAGTGTTACTCTTGTGAGATGACTGCCTAAAGCATGGCACAAACTACTCTGAGCAGTGGGCATCTTCCAGCCTCTGCTTGCCCCTTTTGTCAGGGAGCAGTACTGGTTGGTTGTGACTTCAAACTGTTTGCCTTGTTCCTTTCAAATCATTGTCCTCGGTCAGTTTTCTGCTATTCTTGGTAGGACTTCTGCTTCTCCTAAAACTTAACCAGCTTTCTGGCCTTGAAGTTTGGACACGCCTTCATTACAGTAATTTCAAAGTAGATTGTTTTCTCAATAAAATGTTAGCTGTTGGAAGGCAAAAAAAATTAGTATTCTTATAGTAATGTTTCCAATGTGTAGTTTAGTACTTAGCACAGATATACTTAATAGATGTTTGATTAATGAGTAAACTATTGTATTTTTTAGGCTTCTTCTAGTAAATGAAGTCAGATACTTTGATTAGCCTTGTCTTTTACTTTGCAGAATTGACTGTCAGTGTTTGCCTTTTGCATATTTTTTTTTACAAGTTGACAGTGTTGTGACTGAGCACATATATTTCAAGACTGTGGCCACTGTTTTCATTCCATGTTTCTGTGGCCTCTACCCTTAGGGCTCTAGAGGTAGTTAGAGCACATTCGTAGATAGGGCCCGGAGCTCTTCATAGCTTCCAGATTGAGCGTAAGGTTCTCCTGCAATTCTTTGTTCTACTCCAGAATCATGTAGGCAGCTTCAGACAAGCAAGGGTGCATTTGAGTTTCAGAGTGTTATAAAAAGTATTTCTGATGTCTCTGATAGTTGGTGTGGATGACTACAGCTCAGAATCTGATGTGATTATTATGCCTTCAGCCCTGGACTTTGTCTCTCAAGATGAAATGTTGACGCCACTGGGAAGATTGGACAAGTATGCTGCAAGTGAGAACGTATTTAACAGGTTTGTGCGTATCATTCTCATTAATGTACACGTGGAAGGGTAGCTTGAGTAATTTTAACAGAGAAAATGGCAAGTTACCCAGCCTGAAGTAGGTATTAGATGTGCAGTCTGATTGCCAGGTTTCACTAATAATCATAGCAGGAGCTGTATGGTCGATGTTGGTGGTGTTTACTTCTTTGCCACTGAGCATATTTGTGGTGTTGATGGACATTATGTCCTGAGGAGTACATTACTCCTGCAGCAGACAGTGTCATCCCTTTGCTGCGTCACCGGCTGTGCTCAGCGCACAGGGCCAGAGCGAGGGCCCAGCTCCTGCACTCCTCCTGGGCTCTTTCTCCAGCTGAGGTCTCTGACAGTTGTTTCAGACTTCCTGGGAAACCAGGATTTTCATTTAAATTTTCTTGTTGTAGTTCGACAAAACTCATAATTAGTGAACACTTTTACATAGTGAAAAGTGAATATATCTTCCCGTTACTATGTAATCATAGCATAGTTATTTGAAGTAAGTTCCCAGAAATTTGCCGAATCAGTTTAATAAAGATAAAAAGTACTATGGTAATACTTCAATGTCATCTATAAAAATCTATACGCCCATCTTTCACTCAGGAAATTATACAGCTTAATGAGTTTTATAACAAAAGAATCTATACCAAAAAGGATTCTGTCTTACAATTCCAGTTATAACTGCTGATGTCACTAACTGCTGTATAATTTTCTTTTTCTGTGCAGACAAATGGTGGCTCGGAGTTTGCTGGATACATTGAGGGAAGTCTGGGATGATGAAAGAGACTGCGTTGCTGTTTTGGAAAGAATTAGCAGATTAGCTGATGATTCAGGTACATGTTTGTGCAGAGAAAGCAGATTTGCTATTTCTGGAAAGGATTCTTTTACCGAATTTGTGTTTCTGCAACTATTGTAAAAGCTAGTGTGATACTAGATATCTTTAAAAGATTTTCTGAGTTACCAAACCCACTGAAAGCAAGAAACAAAGAAGTTCTGTTAGGAAGGCTCAGTTTATAGTAGGTATAATTTAATCGTAGAAAGTTTTCATCAGATAAATCTTAGAACATTATTTTGTATCATGTATATTATGCTATATTTTAGAATTAATAGAAGTTATGAAAATAATTTGGAATAAAAGATGGTGCCATAGTGTTTTTAGGTAAATATATAATGCTTTTTCTTCTGTATGCCTTCTTGCTTGCAAAACTGTTAACCATCTATTTGTAAAACTAAAGCTAGGTGTCACTAAGCCAGAGGCAGGAGAATCTGCTTAAAGAAGAGGTAAGCTTGCTTTGAGCCTTAGAAAATGGTGATATTAAGGGTTTTAGAAATGTTTTTTAAATATAAAATGCACATAACTTAAAAATACTTTGACCAATATTAGTTTAATCATATTTTATGCCAGCACTTGATTTTACAATCAGAAATACTTTTTAAAAGCTTTCTTTCTTGAACTCATTACCTTTTTATTAAATGTTTTCAGTTTCTGCCAAACTTTTGATGTGTCAGCAAGTCTCATCTTTTACTTTTTAGATAACTCATTCTTTCGTAAATGGTTCACTTTATGAAACTAGCTTAACTACATGAGCCTTACATTTTAAAAATTTTCTTACAGGGTGGAAAGAACATTTGGAGTTGTATTATCTTTGTATATACATAATCGTGCTCCTATTCAAGTATAAATTTTACTTATATTTTTCAACTTCAGTTAAATAACACTCTAGTTATGTGGTAGGGCTTCTGGGTCTGGAGGTGTAATGGAGAGTACCCCTGAGAAAGAGAAGTGTGGCCAAGGGATGGATAGACCGGCTCAGAAATGGCAAGCTTGGGTGCTAGTCCCTTGGTCAGCAGGGGGTCTGCGTGTCTCCAGGGTGAGCAAGGAGGTGAAGGCTAGATGTAGAGGGTGTGATAGGCCAGGGTAGAGATTTTGCTCTTTTGTGCTTTGTAATGAATGTAGGAGATGAGCTGACTTAATGAGAAAGGTGAATGACAGGAAGAGTAATCGGAACTCCTACTAACTGTCGCAAGTTCTTTGAGCAAAACTAAACGGCAGGAAGAAGTTCCAGAGAGCTGCCTCAGTAGTCAGCACAGAGGAGGTCACGTGGACTGAGAGTCCTTGCTTAGCGTGGGCCTGGCTGATTGCAACTGCCCAAGTAAGATGAAGGCTGTTGGAGAAATCTAGTGACAGTCTGAATGGCATTTCAGTTCTTACTGTTGTTGCTGTTGAGAAATTTGGTAGTCTCGTTTTGTGTTTTTGTAGGTGACTTAGTCACTTTGATCATCCCTGGGAAAAAATAGCCAGCACTTGTAGCACAAAGGATTGGCTTACTCTGGCTCCCATTTTCAGCCCACACTTGGCCTCCAAGGCAGGAAAGCTAGGTGAGAGGGCATTGCTGCAGCCAGGAGGAGGAGCCTGGGAGATGCCCCCTTCTGGGTCCCACCCCACTGACCACCTGGACCCAGCTGCCGCTCCTGGCCCTGACCCTGACCCCATGCCAGCTCCGTCATCTACTCACCATCCTGCACCTGTGTGCGTGAGTTTTGGGGGAACATTCAGATGTAAACTAGAGCAGTAGGAATTCCTATTTCTTCCTCCTTTTTACTTTTGAAATCCCCTGTCCCTGTTATCCTGCAGTTTCACCGTGGTGTGTTTAGGTACAAATGTATTGTACTCAGGATTTGCTCTGCTTCTTTTATTTATTTTAGTTTAGAGCAGGGTGGGTCTACAGGGTCTATAAGGTCTCACTATGTAGATTGGTCACAGTGACCCTCCTATTTTCAGCTTCTCAAGTGCTGGGATTATAGATGCGCGTTACCACGACCAGTTTCAGTCCCCATCTCAGCATGCCCCAATGCCCCAGGGGCACAGGCAGCATGGCAGGCCTTGGATCCAACCTCCAACCCCTTGCTCTGCTTCTTGAGTTGGAGAATTTTTGTTTTTCCACTCTCCACCTTAAAATTTTTTTTGGAGGGGGGGGTAAGTTGTTTTCATGGTTAAAGATATAGAACTTTTGTTAAATGTATTTGTCATGGCTTTAATTCTTGCTTTTCAGTCTTTTCGTCTTCCATCTGCATTTCAGTAGTCTTTGTCAGCAGGTATCTGCTACTATAGCCTCACCTGCCTTCTAACTATTGGATTTTATGTTGCTGTTAACTCCATATTTTTTTTTTTTTCATATTTAGGAGCGCTTGTCATTAGGATCACTCTGTTGTGTCATCTTTTTGCTAATGAGCAATCTCTTCCTTGTCTTTTTTGTAGTTTGGATTTATGAATTCAGTAGTGAGTCTTCATAGGAGTTTGATGCTTGGTTCAGCCTCCACTGTGCTTGGAGTTGTCCTACAGGTGCAAGGCTGTTACCAAGTAGGAGTCATTTTGTGCTGATCTGGTGGTGCGTATGTGGTACGCATGCACTTTTACTAGGTGTGTAGGGACAGGCAATTCTCAGCTGTGCTTGGATGTGTTAATTTGTAGCCCAAATCAGCTGCAACTATATACCTGGGGTTTCAGAAGTAATACATTAGAAGCAGATTTTTTAAAAAAATACAAAACATTACAACAAAAAGTATATGAACTATAAGTTTCACAGTGTCATAAAATTTCCTAAAATGGAGAGGTTCCCGCAGTTGGCATACAGGTCATACAGAAAGCTGGTCACTGCTCCTCTTGACTTCTCCCTCCCCGCTCTGCCCCAGGGTTAAGAAAGTACAGATTAGTCTGCCTGTTGGAATGTCACCATTCTTTTCTTTTGTGCAATGTTCAGTTTGTCCTGTTGAAGAAAGTTTTCCCTACCTCAGTCATGAATATTTTTTCTTGCATTATTGAGTCTAAAGCATCATTGTTTTTGCCTTTGACAGAAGTCTGTGTTCCATGTGGAATTCTTTCTGTATTAAACTGATAAAAGTTGTGTGTAATGTGATGCTCCTAGAATTTATTCTTGTGTGTTATATGAGGCAGGACTCCCATTCCATTCCCTTATGTGAGCATGAGCAGCCAGTCACAGCACTGTCTGTATAAATGCCATCTCTGCCTTTCCCTCGTGGAGCGTCCCACTGGTCCGGATGTGTACCTTATCTTTGGACTGTTCTCTGGTTTCCTTGGTCTTTTTGCTGAAGCAGAGCCTTCTCATGGTACTAGAGATTGAACTGATGACCTTCAAACTAAGCTATATCCTAAACCCTTTTAAAAATTTTTTTCAAGACAGGATTTCAGGGGCTGGGGAAATAGTTCAGTAGAATAAATGCTTGCCTGGCATGTGCAAGGATCTGAGTTCAGTCCCTGGTCCCGCAAACAAAACAAAACAAAACCAAAAAATCAAGACAGCATTTCACTAAGTCATTAATTTAAGTTGACCAGGCTGGGTTCAAACTTGGGGTCCTGTTGTCTCAGTTTCCCAAAGTGCTGAGATACAGATGCGCACCACACCTGACTCTGAGTATAGCTTTGAATAAATGTAACTTCATTCTTAACTGAAACTGCAAGATGTGTGTCCCTTTTGCTTAAAAAATAAACAAAAACATAGAAGTAGTTAAGGAGTGCTAGCAAATTCAGGATCACAAGAGAAAATCAGGCCTATATGTCTGTTCTCAAATTGTTTTTTTCTTCAAAACCAGATATGAGTACTATTGCTTACTTCAAATGGCACAACCTCATAGAAATTCTATTATTTTTTATTTATTTATTTATTTATTTATTTATTTATTTATTTTTAGGGATGGGTCTATAGAGTGTTCAGGGTCTCATAACTAGATCAGACTCATAGTGATCCGCCTGTCTACAGCTTCCCAAGAGCTGAGATTACAGATGTGCTTCACCACCACACCCAGTCTCAATTTCTGTCTCAGTGTGCCCTGGGGGTGGGGCCGGCATGGCAGGCTCAGGGATTGAACCCTTGGCCCCTGCGCCTGCTTACAGATGCTTTAATCTGCTGAGTTATTTAGCCAGTCCTCCTCATAGAGATTCTAAATGCTAAGATTTTTTATTTTATGAAATGTTAATATGTTTTGTATTGATAGCTATATTAATTTCTGTTGAGATACGAAATTATATTGACATATTTGTGTGTACTTACCTGAAAAGAACATTATTATTTATTTTTATTTTTTCTGAAGGTAACTAATAAATAATGCAGTCTTGTAAATGACTTGTTATTGAAAATGTGTTTGTGTTCATGTTTTAATCACTTGCCTGTCTTTCATTTTGTGGCACTAGGGATCAAGCTCAGAACCTTGTGCTTGCCAGGCAGGCACTTATGCCACTGAGGTATCTATCCCCAGCCATTGCCTGTCTTTCAGGCTGCCTATTCAATCTTTTTCTTTCTCATATTTGAACAATGAGCCCTTTGTATAGTTGATCTACTAATGCTATGCTATGAAAAAATACTGTGTTGTGCAGCCATTTTTCCTCGTAGGCTGTTTGGCCTTTTAGCTAGTGTGGTATCTGTTACCTCTACTAAAGTTTGTAAAGTGCAATCAGTGGGAAATTTTTTGTCTTCTCACCTCCAGGCTGCACATTTATTCTGAAAGTATCTTTCAGTGCTTTAAGGGCTATAAGTTTGGACCCTTGTTTCCCTGTCATTGCTGGGTGGGTTGCAGTGGGCTCTCTTAACTCTCCTCTCACCTAGTGAGCTAATTTTTGCCTTATAATGTATCAGGCAGTTGCTTCTTTTGAATCTGAAATATGCCATCTTTCTCACAGATAAAGTTGCCATCTGCACTTGGGTCTCTTCAGGGTTTTTAAAATTATTTTAAAATCTGTTTATCTCTTTTGATATTCTTTCTCTTTTTCAGTCATAGTTAAGTCTGGCTGTAAATCTGGGTAGACTCCATTAAGCTTGCAGCCAGTCTTCACATTCTGTCCTACCTAGGAGGTTTTAAATCCTGTCTTTTTTAGATGGTTCTTGTCATAGTGTCAGTGTAGATATGGGTCAATGTGTTCACTGTAGGAAGTTGCACATAGTGACACAGACTCAGGGGGCGTGGTCTCTGCCTCACCCTCCTGGGTTGCCTGTGTGTGGATGTGCAAAGACCTCAAGGCTGGAGCTTGGTCTGTGCTGAGCCAAGATGCAGGGCCCAGGCTGCCCCGACAGTGAGAGCCCGCTCTGGTGAGAGGCCACGTCCACTCACGACACATTGCTGTTGCCTCCCCCAGAGCCCACGGTGCGTGCAGAACTGATGGAGCAGGTACCTCACCTCGCACTGTTCTGCCAGGAGAGCCGGCCTTCCATCCCCTGCGCCTTCTCCAAGTACCTGCTGCCCGTTGTGGTGCGGTATCTGGCAGATCAGAACAACCAGGTGAGAGGGCTGTGTTCTGAAGAGTGGCCTCCCCTGAGCCATCTTACATGATTTTGTCTCTTTCTTTTGCTGCAAATGTGTAGGTCCCTTTCATGCCACGGTGGGCAGCCTAGTCCCTGGACTCTGATTTGGCACCTCATAGATGCCCCTGGGAATGTTGACTTTGTGAGACATCCTTCCAAAGATAGCTTTTGTATTCCACTTCCTCTTTCACCACAGGCTACCCACAACCCCTTTTCCCGTAGGTGAGGAAAACAAGCCAGGCAGCTTTGCTGGCATTGCTGGAGCAGGAGCTGATTGAGCGCTTCGATGTGGAGACCAGAGTGTGCCCTGTCCTCATAGAGCTGACAGCGCCTGACAGCAACGACGATGTGAAAACAGAGGCCGTGGCTGTAAGTAGGACGGTGCTTTCCGTGCAGTGCTAGCAGGCAGAACACACTCATCACGTGTCAGGGTGGCCGGTCTCATGTAACACAGCCCTGATGAAGTAGCCACCAGTTGTTCCATCTGAAATACAGTGGCGATAGGCAAGTACACCAAGGCTTATGGGGAATAGGTGATCTCCGTACAGTAAGACCGTAAGAAGGAACTATAAATGCATTGTTTTGTCAAAATGGAAAAAGAAAAAAGAAAAAAAGGGGAGGGACACCCACTTAGGACCCTCCTCTTGTCCCTCTCTTGGACAGGAGCTTTCTTTCCCTCAATATGTTCTGCTCATTAAAAAAAAGAAAAAAAAAGGAAAAATAAGATAGTTACTGTAGTGCCATTCAACAGCATTTGAATGCCTTGGGTTGCTGCTGTTTTCCTAGACACTGCATAAGGACAGTGGAAGTGAAAGACGTGCGCTTGGTGCCTGCCTGTACTGTAATGTTTGAGAGAAGAGCAATTCAGGGCCAGGGGTACGGCTCAGCAACACAGCACTTGCCTCAAAGTGTATGGTCATGAGTTCGATTCCTAGTACAAAAAAAGTCATGCAAGTGGGCAGCAGTTATTATTTAAAGAGCGTGCACCACCATGCCTGGTTTCAGTGGCTGGTTCAGTGGGCCCAGGAGGGGGGCCAGCACAGCATGCAGTACCAGCAATCAAACCTGGGTCCTTATATTTTCCAGGCAGGCGCTTAAGTTGCTGTGGCACTTGGTTTGCTTTTTCAAAACATGTTAGTTTAAGTGTTCAAAGGCCAAGGTAAATAGGTCATAAGTTAGAATTTAGCAGCATCAGCTGTCATTCACATCTGTGGTACTTGGGTTCAGATATTAAGAATTCTGATAGTAAATTAGGAAAGTAATAAACTTATCTGAAAATGTATTCAGATCAGTTCATTTGGGTAGTGAGTATTCACCCATTGTACCTAAAGTAATATAATTGCTTTAAAAATCTTTGTTGCTGGGGCTGGGGAGACAGTTCGGGGGGCGGGGGGCACAAGTGCCTGCCTGGCAACTGCAAGGTCCTGAGTTCGATCCCTGGTTCGGAAAAATAAATAATCTTTTGCTATAAATAAAATTGCACTCAAATGGCGTGATCAAAAGATCATATATTAGGTGATACCTCTAGTTTGTTTCTCTTTGTCTTAGCTCCTCTTGTTGCTGGGACAGATACCCAACACTCAAAATTAGGGAAGGAAAAGTTTATTTAGTTCAGTTAATGGAGCCTCCAGTCCATACTTGGCTGGCTCCAAGGCAGACGGGCACATGGCAGAGAGCGGTAGGTAGTTCATGGCAGCAGCAAAGAGCAAGAGAGAGGAGTGACAGCAACAATGGCTACAGAAAGCATGTCTGTCTTGGCCCCAGGCTGGGGGCAGCACTCACACCCATAATCCCGGTGGATCATGAGTTAATCACAAACTTGAGAAGTCGGCCCCATGCCTGCGTGAGGCTTTGGGGGGACAGCTAGGCAAACCATAACACTCTTGAAAAATTTCCCGATTTTATTTTTATTTTTAGATAGTTACTACTTAATAATAAATGTAGATTTTTTCCCCCTCAGTGATTTGTTTTGTTTTTTGGAGCAGGGTCTTTCTATGTAGGTCAGGCTTGCCTTGAGCTCACTATGGTAGCCCATACTGGCCTCAAACTCACTGTGATCCTTCCGGCTTAGCCTCCCAAGTGCTAGGGTTACAGGGCATGCACCACCATGCCCACCCAGTTCAGTATTTTTATTGAAGTGAAATTTATAAACATAAAATCAGTCATCTTAAAAGTAACTGCTTTTTTCAATGATTGCTTCTACCTAATTTTAAAACATTTCTAGAACTTGCTCAGGAAAGGAAATCACAGTGCACATAACTGTTGGTTTATGTTAAGCAGAATTTAACCTTGGTGTATGACAGTTTTTGATGAGATTTAAAAAAGCAGCAACATTCTAATATAAGACTGTCCGGCCCTGGGAGGCCTTTTAGCAGTTGTCTTGTGTTTCCCATGTCGTACTCTGCATTGGCTCCCATTTAGTCTCCTTTTAAAGATAATTCATCCTAGTACATTTAGTTGTCTTAGATGAGAGATATAGGGTAACTTTGGAGTTTTAACTAGGTTTTGGGTAATGATTATCCCAAAAATGAAGCTGGCCTTGGGTCTTAGAAATGTTTATCCTCCCTGCAGTTCTGAAGATGCTTTGGTGAGGAACCATGTTGAATCTGTAGATTAGTTGAGGGGAGTTGCCAGCCTCAGAGTGCGTGAGCGTGGCCCATCTCTCCATGTATGTGTTTGTATCCCTGCGTTGGCGATTCAGTGGTAGAATTCTTGCCTGCCATTTATGTATTTATTTATGGATTTGATTTATATTGTCATTGTTTTATAATAAGAACAGTCTTACCTGTATTTTTGTTAGAGTTCATGTTTTTTTAACATTGTGAAAGATACTATTTTTAAAGCATTCTATTTTTTATTGCTAACTAATAGAAACAGGTTTTTATGTTTCAGTATATATCCTGCAGCTTTCTTTTCTTTTTTTTTTGTATTTTAGGGAAGGGTCTACAGGGTGTTCAGGGTTCAGGGTCTCACTACTAGATGGGACTCATAGTGATCCACCTTTTACAGTCTCCTAAGAGGTAGAATTACAGGCGCATGCACCACCTCATCCAGTCTAAATTGCTGTCTTTGTGTGCCCCAGGGATGATGGTGGGGTGGCACAGCGGGCTCAGCCCCTGCGCCTGCTTGCAGGTGCTTTAATCCACTGAGCTATTTGACCGGCCCTCCTGCAGTCTTCTTAAACTTATTTGTTCTGGTGACTTCTTTATAGATTCCTTGGGATTTTCTATGTAGACAACATGTCGTATATGAATAAAGAGCACTTTTTTCTTCCCATTCTATATGGCTTTTGCTTGATATTGTCATGTTAGTCCAGTCTGGGAGTAGATATAATTGTAAATGATGGTGGGTCATCATAATTCTTTCTGTATCAAGTGTGACTGTAGTTTCATTATAGAGAGCTCACTTCCCTGTAAAGCTGATCCTCCTCACTTGGGTAGAGCTGTATCCTGGCTCTCCTTGAACTGAACCTTTGCAGAAACAAATCACAGTTTGACTTCAGGCGGTGCTGTGTGGGGCACGGCTGCCTGTGTGTGCTGTCTGTTGCACTGTGCAGGATGTTCACTCCAGATCCTCGGCAACGGTCACCGTAAAAAAAGGAGTTTTGCTGTTGGCTTTTAAATTTATCAGCAAAATTATTAACTAATGATTAAATAATGTGAAATGAATTTTTTAGAGTTTTCTGTATTTTTAGTATTTATTGATTAATTTGTTGATATCACTTGGTATCTATTTTTTTTTTTTCTTCTTGGACTATGGTAAAAGTAATAACTGGCTGATGGTGTGTTCTGTGATGCACATGGTGTACCAGTGGCACACGGTAGTGTGGATTTGAGTTACTGAATTGAGAAAGCCTTAAAGATATTTGCAGTGCTCCTTTCCTTGTTGTAGATAATGTGCAAGATGGCGCCCATGGTTGGGAAGGACATCACGGAACGCCTCATCCTCCCTCGCTTTTGTGAGATGTGCTGCGACTGCCGGATGTTCCATGTTCGGAAGGTATTGGGAGAGTCACTTTCCTTCCTTTAATGAACATGGGGGCCTAATGAGCAATGCCCTGACGCATGAAATTTAATAGATTAGCTTTAAGGAACTCTGTGTGCATTAATTGTTTGAAATGTCAGTGATGCTTTTGTTGTCAGGTGTGTGCGGCTAATTTTGGGGATATCTGCAGTGTCGTTGGCCAGCAAGCCACTGAGGAAATGCTGGTAAGTACAGCAGGCACCAGGTGGAGTGTGAAGCCTGAGAGGCCCCCACGTTGTGTCAGCACAGTCCATGAATTTAACTAGAAGGATGGTGATGACTTGAGTGTAGAAGTTTAACTTGGGTCACTAAGCACTCGAATTGTGCTTTGCTAAGGACAGTTCGTGAAGCCCAGAAGTGTTTACGTTCACCACTCTGTTAAGTAAGTCAGTTCTAGTGTTCTCAGTTGAACTTTAATTTTATTGCAACCCTCAAGGTTTTGGTGGCACGTTCCATCCACAGCTGGTCGCTCTGAGTGGTAGTGCATGGGACACGTGGTTGGTACTCTCGAGCCACACTGTCACGAGTGTCTGCATTGTCTGTTGGGAGGTTCAAGTCAGGTACAGGCTGTTGGGTAACAAGGAACTGCATTTGTGGGGAGTGTGTTTGTAGAGTCAGTTAGGAATTAGATGTAGCTTATTAAACGTTACTAAGTGTTAGTATTAAACGATTTCCTACTTAAGAAAACCCATTGTTTCAAAGACTGTGGAACAGGTAATGGAACCAAAGTTGCTTCAGAGCTCTGTCTGTGTGACTAACACAACCTCCTCTGGCATAGCTGCCCAGGTTTTTCCAGCTTTGTTCTGACAACGTGTGGGGAGTTCGCAAGGCATGTGCTGAATGCTTCATGGCAGTCTCGTGTGCAACATGTCAAGAAGTCCGACGGACCAAGTTGTCAGCACTGTTTATTAATTTGATCAGTGATCCTTCACGCTGGGTATGATCATTTATCATTTTCATAAAATTATACTTTTGAGTGTTTTAAAGTAAACATTTCATAATTTCAGAAGTAGCTTATGCCTGGCACGGTGGTGCACACCTGTGACCCCAGGCACTCAGGAAGCTGGGGAAGGATGAGTGCAGGTTTGGGCAACTTGGGGAGAGTGCTTGTCTGGCGCACACCAGCCCCTGGGTTCAGTTCTCCTATTGCTAACTAAATAAAAGAATAGAACAGTGTGATTTAAGCTATGTTATCTGTCAGCTCATACTTTGGAAAGTAGTAGTAAAAAGACCATCAGTAGTTTGTTTCACAGTTTCCTTGCGGATGTGAATTGCGTAGGTCTTCTGTCAGTTGGTGTGCAGTGTGACTGTCACAGGCTTAGGTGCTGACCTTGTATTGCTAGAGGAGCTGAGGTGCACATGAAATGGGATTGTTTGGGGGACACCTGGGCACACTGTGCCCAGCTTGGGCTGTGAGGCGCACTTCTGCTTTGAACTTCTTCGAAGGGGAGGGTCTTGGCCTCCGTGCCATAAGAGAGCCACTCTGTAGTTTTTACATGACTTTGCTTGGTTTTTGTTATCATAGTAATAATTGATTACTACTTTGTAATGGGTTTAGAAAGGCATTAGGAAGTATTCCCTCCTCTTCCATTGCCCCCGTTTCTTCTAGTTAATGAAGAATTGGCATTACTTTTTCTTTAAATCTGATAGAATCTGGTAGCGAAGGCACTTGGGCCTGGACCTTTCTTTCTGGGTGGTTTTAATTTTTTCTGGCTTTTATTGGTAACAAGCTCAGAAATAATACATTTACCAGAGAATAATAAATTTGTGCAAAATTGGGGTTGCGATACTGGGAATCAGCTCAGTATCTTGTGCTTGCCAGGCAGTGCCACTGAGTTATATGCTTAGCCCATGCATATAATTTTAAAAGTAACAGCTGCTAATGCTTGTTGTCTTACCAAATGTAAAATAATTCCTGAGCTTATAGTGTTTTTTGCTGTGAAATATGTAATTATAGCCTTTTAAAAACCTGAGGCTGGGCATGGTGGTGTATACATGTAATCCCAGTACTTGGGAGGCTGAAGCAGAAGCATTTCCATGATTTCAGAGCCAGCTTGGAAGACATAGTTAGACCATCTGACAGAAAAGAAAAAAATCCAACTCTATCCTTTTTGTACCTACCTCTCTAGGTCGGCAGGTACTAAGAGATGAGCCTTACAAGTATTCCACATACTCGTTTTATTTTTTAAAATATTTATTTATTTATTTTCTGTATTTATGACAGGGTCTATAAGGTCTGTAGGATCTACAGGGTCTCACTATGTAGATCAGACTTGTAGTGATTCGCCTGTTTTCAGCCTCCTAAGTGCTGGGATTACAGGTGCGCCCTACCATGCCCAGTCTCTGCATACTCATTTTAAACTTGCAGAGATCTTGTCCCAGCTTCTTAGAAGAGGGATGCTGGACCTTAGGAGACTCAGTGTATGGTGCAGCTGAGGTTGAGGTACACTGTTTCCTCTATTGGGCCACTCCGTTTGGCTAGATCCATCCCATTCCTTCCATAAAACTTACCTCAATTATTTGTTTTGCGATTCTGGGAATTGAACCTAGGGCCTTCACGCTGAGCTATGTTCCCAGCCCTTTTTTGCTTTCATGTTTTATTTTGAGGCAGGGTTTGGGTAAGTCTTCTTGACTAGGCTGAGCTTGAACTTGCCAGCCTCCTTCCTTAGCATCCTAGCCATTGGGATCACAGGTGCACCACTGTACCTGGTTCCAGTGTTTTAACCCTGACTTAGTACAGAAGCAGACATGAAGTAGGGCTCTATAACCCGCCCTCCCACATGGCATCTCTGGCCAGTGGAGACACCTCGAAGTGCTGTTGCAGGACTCGTGCGTTTCCTTCCCGCAAACCTGCAGTGGTGTAGTGTATCCAGTTGGCCTTCTTGCTATTACTTTCTATTTGATAATTTTGGCTTTCATTGATTTTTTTTTCCTTGAGGGTAAAAAAGATTTATTTTTAAAGATGTACTATATGCCAATATTATAAGATCTTATATGCTTATAGTGATTTAAATATATAAACAAATAACAATTGAAAGTAAAAGAGAAAAATAATTTGTAAAGACTTTTAAATGTTAGTTGAAGAATGATTTATAGTTCTGAATGTGAGTTTCTTTTAGAAAAGCTTTATTATTATCCTAAATATACTTTAACTTTGCTATATGGGAAGTAGGTGATTAAATATGGGGATAGGTGTGTGTTATTTAAAAAATTATTTTGTAGGGTATGGTGGTGCATACCTCTAGTCTCAGTACTTTGAGTCTAAAGCAGGAGAATCACAAATTTAAGCTCATCAAAGGTAACTTAGCAACTTAATGAGACTTCGTTTCAAAATGACATAAAGATGTAGCTCGGTATGATAGCCTTGTGGATCCAACCCAGTGCCACCAGCAAACAGGTGAATTGCTGTGCTCACGTGGGTGTCCTGCCTTTCCTCTTAGGTACGCCAAGCAGCCTTTCAGTCTCTGGGACCTTTCATATCAACTTTTGCTAATCCGTCGAGCTCAGGCCAGTATTTTAAAGAAGAAAGCAAAAATTCAGAAGATACATCAGAAGACAAAAATAGGTATGATTTTAAAACACTTCAAAATGTACTCTTTGTGAGCATTTGTTATTTTATGTTCTTTTGAAACTATTTACTGTTTCTCTTAAAAGTAAAAATTAGTTAATATTTTCATAAAAGTATTTTATTTTATCTATGAGATAAAAGATGTTGTCGCCATAGGTAGTTACATGTTAAATTAGAAGATACATATAATCTACTTAGCTCGATGCCTTTGCATACAAAACTGAACAGTACAGTGTTTGAATATGCTTATTTAGCCGTTTGACTGCTAAGGAGCGCTATCGCGCTCTTCTTATGTTACTCCATAATGCGAAGAGCGCGATAGCAGCAGCCAAACGGTTAATAAATTATTTACCTAGTAATTATTGATTTTTAGAATATAAAAGGTGACACACTCTTTAAACATTTCTTTAAAATTTGTTTTTAAGGGGCCGGCGAGATGGTTCAGTGGTCTAAAGCGCCTGCTTAGGAGGGCTCAGGCAACTGCGGGGACTGCAGTTCGATCCCCGGCACCACATGCTGCGCCAGCGCCACCACCAGGGCAGGCTGAGCCAGCCACAAAATGAATAAATAAAGAAACAAACACAACAAGCAAACAAATAAATTTAAAAAAAAAAAAAAAAAAAAATTTGTTTTTAAGGAGTAAAGCCTAATTTAAGGGGTTTTTTTTTTTTTGCATATTGTCTATTTGTATTATTTTTACTTTGAGTCAGTTAGTTAATGTGATGTGGATTCTCTGCCTATAGAATAACTATAATGTTTCATTTGAGAGATTGAGGTGTTTGTTTGTTTGTTTGCGGGACCAGGGTTCAAACTCATGACTTTGCACTTGCCAGGCAGGCACTTGTGCCACGGAGCTATCTCTCCAGCCCCTGAGCATTTTAATGATTAGCCCTAAATTAGTTTCCTTGTTAACTAAAATATCACCTATATTAACCTACCATGCTAATCGAAGTGTTAAATCTTAAAAAATCAACTCTTGATACTTATTTTACAAAACTTTTTGCATTAGTAATTTTCAGTTGAACCTTAGTTTCCACTGTATACTTAGGGAAGTCATGGTTTAGACCTTAATACGTGAGAAATGTGCGTAAAATGTAAAACTTCGCACATAAAGGAACTGTCTGGGTATGTGCTTGCAATGGTCCCCGCTGCAGTGCTTGTCTTGTCCCTCCCTTGTCGTGATGCCGACAGACATTTGCTTCTATAGGTCGTGATGCTGTGGTTTTTGCCTTCTTGGTGTTTTGATTTGACAGTTCTTCCTTTCTTCTCTGCTGCCTTGGTTTACCTTTTGCCCGTTCTCCTTCTGTCCTGCTGAATAGCAACACAAACCTGAGGTACTGTTTTTTGTAAAGGAAGACTCGCCCTAACGCTGTCTTCCTAGCAAGTAAAATCTCAGTTCTTTCGAAAATAGCCGGTAGGAGCTTGACACAAATGGTGGGGGCGTGGAAATGTTATGTTTTTCATTTTTGAAGTTGGCATACTTTTTTTTACTGTGGATTGAAGTATACTGAGGAGTACATAACTAAGTTTTAAATCTGGAGAGGCCTAGGAAGTGAAGGTCTAACACAGAGAGCCCTGTAGTACAGTGTCAGACAGAACAGGGCCAGATGGTACATATTACAGTCACAGCATCCGAGTTCAGCAGTCTCAAGCGGCCACAGGCAGGATGCAGCTGGAGGGTGTGGCTGTGTTCTAGTGAGACCTGTGGAAGCCGGTCCATGTGACTGCTAAGGCTCTGTTTGCTGACTGGCCCTGTGTTGAAAGAGCTATTTAAAGGTAGTTTAATTCCTTAATTCTTTTTCCATTGTGATGTGCCATGTCTCCTGACCAGGTCAGTGCTATTTATAGCGTCAGTGTTCACTGTAGCGTGAGGCTGTCCTGAGTTGTGTTGGTGTGGTGCAGGGAAGAGAGCCCTGGCTCATGGAGGAGTTGTGTTCATTGTCATGCGTGCTTCTGCACACACTGTCTTGTAGCAGTGTAAAGGGAGAGTCCTGTGTGTCATTAAGGCTCTGCCTTCTCCGTTAACTACAGCCTAGGCTTTGGTTTCTAAGCCGCCTCAAAGTTGCCGTGCCGTTGTGATGGATTGCTTTTGCACACTTCACTGAGCACCAAGTCCGAAGCACCGTAAATGGAAAGCCTGAGCTCGGTTCCTGGTCCTGAGGTCCTCTCAGCTGCTTAGAGCTCCAGTTTGTCGGGTGCAGGAAAGCAAGCACACCTTTGAGCCCACGTGTCCTCTGCCACTTGTTCATTGCATAGCATTTCACCCTGGCCTACGACCATTTGCTGTCTTAAAAACTCAGTGGCTACAGACATCTGAATTGACCCAGCGTTCTTTCTCTCATCAGATTTATTCCTACTTTTTTAAGTGTTCTAGCAACTTCTAGAAAGAGAATTAAATGTTCAGACTTGCAAAATAAACATTCTCTTTTCTATTTACTAAAGTTACATTGGCTCCTGAATACACCGTGTTCTTTGGTTCTTCCCGCTTTGTTCTTGCTGCCCTCTGGAAAGCCACCCTGTTCTTTCTGTGCCCTCTTTGGACAAAGGTGACAGCAGTGTGGGCGCTGCTGCAGGTCACTTCTCCCAGAGCCCTTGCCTGCTTCCCAGGGAACTCAGAGTTCCTTGTCTTTGCTGTCTGCCACACTGGAACTGGTGTCTTAATTGTATATTTGTGTGTGTCACACAGTAGGCTGCAGGCTGTGGGCTGCAGGCTAGTCTTTGTCCTTGTTTGTACTAGCCCCTTCACTGAGCCTGACACATAGTTGGCATTCATTAATCTTAAATGAATGATCTGAAAAACAATAATTTGATTTCAAAAACCTTAATGAACCACATGTCTGTCTGTTGAGCTTACTGTTGTGTGTGTAATAAAATCGGTTGTTACTGGCTCACACCAGAAGTGTTTCCCCAGTGGTAGCCCTTCCCTTGATGGCGTTACATGTGGGCCACGTCCTGGAGGGCTGTCTGCTTGCTGTCTGAACTCAGTGCTCTTTAGCTCCATGTCCGTGGATTCATCTTGAGCTCAGAACACCTGGGTTTTGTCTTGGGTGCCAGAGCCTCTCCTGAGTAGCTCCGAGGGTGTTATCTAGAGAGGCAGTGAAGGTTTTTATTGAGAGCAACTTCTAGTGGACCCTCTGCTGCGTTTATGCTGCATCTGCAGGAGCTGAGATGCCGTGTGCAGGTCTCAGGTCGCCTGGGTTTTATAGCCACAGGTGCTTGGATAACAGCACCTAGAGGTCTGGCAGGGAAAACCGAGGGCTTGCCGTTTGGTAGCTTGATATACAACAACTGTAATCAATTTTTAGAGACTTTGCATTTTTGATAGTTTGAGGCCACACATACAGTAATTTTTTTGGAGAATTTAATGCCATGGAGACTCTTTGTATGTGAGTTTGAAGTCTGGAAATACTCCTAAGTTTACGTTTGTTAGGTGAGCAGAAAAACTCTGTCAGTTATCTCCATGGGATTGTGTTCTTGTGAACACTGAAATTTAATCTCCATGTGGGTGAGGCAGTAATTAAAGAATTCAGTCCCTCAGAATAATTTTACATCCTGGAAAGCCATTTAATTGGGTATTTTGT